>JAXLNO010002570.1:0-27519 GCA_038087875.1 Malacoraja senta | reverse complement strand
TTTGCGGGAGGGGAGGGGGGCTGCGGCATCACACTCACACTAACCACCCCCAAACACAGGCGGGTGGAGAGGAAGACGGGGTGGGGAGAGAAGAGGGAGAGGGAGACGGGGTGGGGAGAGAAGAGGAGAGGGGGAGGAGGAAAGGGAGAAATTGGTGAGGGAGAAGAGAGCAGGGTGGGGGAGAGGGAGGGGAGGAGAGTGGTAGGAGAGCGGGGAGGGCAGGAAGGGGGGAGAGGGGATGTTAGAGGTGGAGAGAGGGGATGAGGGGAAGGGAGAGGAGTAGGGGGAAGAGAGGGAGAGAAGGAGGGGGGAGGGGGAGGAGAGAAGCGGAGAGTGGGGAGGTGAGAGAGGGAAGGAGGGGGAGAGGGGTGGGGGAGGGGGTTGTGGAGGGAGATGGGGATGGGTTTGGGAGTTAAGTGGAAGAATGGGGAGGGAGATGGAGAGGTAGTAGGGGGAGTGGAGGAGTGGGAGAGAGGGGAGGGGTAGGAGTGTGAGTGGATAGGGGGTAGAGACGGTGGAGAGAGGGAAGGGATGGGGAGAGAGGAAGGGGGTGGGAGAGAGAGGGATGGGAGGAGGGGGAGGGGAGACGGGGGAGAAGGTGGTGAGAGAGGGAGGAGTGAGGGATGAGGGAAGGGATGATGTAGGGGGAAGGTGAGGAGAGGGGAGGGTAGAGTGGGGGAGGAGGAAGAGTGGGAGTGAGGCAGAGGGGTAGTACGGGGGAGTGGTGCAAGAGAGAGGGAGGGGGTAGGGGGGAGGGGTGAAGAGGGGTGGTGGAGGGGAAGAGAGGTGAGGAGGGAGGGGGAGGGAGAGGGGAAGAGTGGGAGGGAGAGTTGAAGTAGGAGGGGTAGGGACAGTCCATCTGTTACCCATTCCCTATCACCCCCAATCCTCTTTCTCTATTGCATTTGTGGGTGGGGGGGGTGGTGATGTGGCGTGACACTAACCACCCCCTTCCTCCAAAGCACGGTTGCGGGGTGGGAATCTGGCACCCACATACACACACACTCATCACACCCCTTGATATTATCTTAATTTTTTTATTTTATTCTTTTCCATCTTCACCCTATCCACTGACGTACAGACGAATGACAGCTGGGGGGGAGGAAGGGGGAGAGAGAGGAGGGGTGGGAGAGGAAGGAGAGGATGTGGGAGATAGGTGAAGGGAGGGGGGGTTTGAGCGGGTGTTCATGAGTTGAGCTGCGGGCTGTAAAGAGAGAAGGGCAGAGAGAGAGGGGAGAGACAAGAGAGACTGGTGCACAAAAAAAGCTGGAGAAACAGCGGGTGCAGCAGCATCTATGGAGCGAAGGAAATAGGCAACGCTTTGGGTCGAAGCCCATCCTCAGAATGGTTTTCTACGAAACGTTGCATATTTTCTTTGATCCATAGATCGTGCTGAACCCGCTAATGATATACAGTTTTTTTTGTGTACCTTCGATTTTCCAGCATCTGCAGTTCTGTCTTAAAGACAGAGAGACTGTTGGCGGGCTGATTTCCCAACGCGCGTTTGCGGGAGGGGGGGGGCTGCGGCATCACACTCACACTAACCACCCCCCAAACTCACACTAACCACCCCAAACACTCGGGGGGAGGGGGGGGAGAGAAAGACGGGGTGGGGGAGAGAAGAGGGAAGAGGAGACGGGGTGGGGAGAGAAGAGGAGAGGGGGAGGAAGGGGGAGAGAGGAGAGGGGTGGAGAGAGGAAAGAGAGAGGTTAAAGGGGGGGTTGGAGCGTGCGTGCGATCGAGCCGCGGGCTGTGAAGAGAGAAGGGCAGAAAGAGAGAGAGAGAGCGAGAGAGAGATAGAGGTGAGAGACAGAGAGACTGGTACACAAAAGAAAGCTGGAGAAACACAGCGGGTGCAGCAGCATCTATGGAGCAAAGGAAATTTGCAACTCTTGGCCGAAACCCATCCTCAGACGGGTTTTGTTCCGAAACGTTTCCTATTCCCTTTGATCAATAGATGCTCTGCACCCGCTGAGATTATACAGGTATTTTTTGTGTACCTTTGATTTTCCAGCATATGCAGTTCCGTCTTAAAGACAGAGAGACTGTTGGCGGGCTGTTTTACAAACGCGCGTTTGCGGGAGGGGGGGGTGGGCTGCGGCATCACACTCACACTAACCACCCCCCAAACTCACACTAACCACCCCCAAACACACCCGGGGGGATGGGGTGAGAGGAATGGGGGGAGGGGGGGAGAGGGCTGGGGATGGAGAGAGAGGTGTGGGAGGATGGTGGAGGGAGGAGATGGGTTAGGGGAGTGAGTGCGAAGAGTGTGGAGGGAGGGGGAGAGCGGTGGGGGGAGAGGGGAAATAGTGGGGAGGGAGAGTGGAAGGAGGAGGGGTAGGGACAGTCCATCTAGACCAAGTGCAGACCCGTTGCGTCTGTCTCCCCAACACGGTAAAATTTCAAAATGTTTTAAAAAAACAGCTCTCAGGAATAGAATGTTAGTGAAGGTTCCGTTGTGTACCGATCTGGCTGTATTTTGGCAACTTCCTCTCGTCTCTTGTGCCGTTCTGCTCATTACCGCTTCTCACATTACTGCTTCTCAACATTGTGTTGTTCCTTGAACATCCAGCAACTCGATTGCTCCCATTTCTTTGCATGATGTAAAAAAAAGAGAAAGATATTAATCACGATGTAGATATTCATTCCTGGTTGATGTCCCATCCTTCAGGAACACTTTTACTTGTTCCTTCACCTATCCTCTGCTAAGAGCTACTATAGTTGGCATGTGAAATACTGGTTTCTCAAGGTATATCAAGACCTTCTCCATGGTTTGTCCTTGTGCCTTATGAATTGTCATCGCAAAACACGACAGAATAGGGAATTGGCTCCGCCTAATGGGAATGTTTTCATCTTCTGACAAATTGATCTTCATCCTAGAATGAGAACAATCTTTTCTTTGTAGGCCCCCATGTTGATTCTAGCAACGATGAGATTATTGTGTAGCTGTTCTACAATTAACCTCGTTCCATTGCATAGCTTTGGAGGTTGCAAGTTTCTGATTAAAACAATTGGAGATCTTTCTTCAACTCCAATTTGTGTGTGGTAATCCACAGATCTCGATTGAATCGAGGAATTCCGTTGGGAAGTGAGTTGAATTCGTTCCGTCAGTGACAGAATTGAAAGAATAGTACACCCTCATGGTTCCAGGGAAGCGTCTGACACACGTAGAATTGAGTAGCAGAGGGGTAGCGGGAAGTGGTGCAAGAGAGAGGGGAGGGGGTAGGGGGAGATGGGGTGAAGAGGGGTGGTGGAGGGGGGAAGAGAGGGTGTGGGAGGGGAGGGGAGGGGGAGAGGAGAGAGGGGGAAGAGTGGGGAGGGAGAGTTGAAGTAGGAGGGGCAGGGACAGTCCATCTGTTACCCATTCCCTATCACCCCCAATCCTCTTTCTCTATTGCCACACACGTGACACAGGCTGCGGGGGTGGGGGGGGCTGGGACTGGGGGCTGCTGCCAAGGCATATGTAAACGGATTCATTTGATTGGATATCTTTGAGCATTGGGCATTGTGACATCACAAAACGGAACCTTCATTTACATTCTATTGCTGAGAGCTGTTTTTTTAAACATTTTGAAATGTCCCCATTCCCTATCCCCCCACACACGTGGCGACGCCCTTCGACACAGGCTGTGGGGTTCGGGGGGAGGGGCTGAGGGCTGGGGCTGGGCTGCTGCCAAGGCATATCTAAATGAATCCATTCCCATTGGACATCTGTTAGGCATCGGGCATTGTGACATCACACAACGGAATCTTTACTAACATTCTATGGCTGAGCTGTTTTTTTAAATCATTTTGAAATGTTTGGGGGTGGGGGGGGGAGAAGTATTTTATTTTTAAAAGTGTACATAAAACGACCAAATTTAATCAGGGTTGTCTATTCGTAAAGATAAATGTAATCACAGGCTGTGGGGTTGGGGGGGGAGGGCTTGGGCTGTGGCTGCTGCAAAGGCATATGTAAACGGATTCATTCCGATTTGTCACATGTGTCGCAGGGCGTCGCCACGTGTGTGGGGGGGATAGGGAATGGGGAAATTTCAAAATGTTAAACAAACCGCTCTCAGCAATAGAATGTAAATGAAGTTCCGTTTTGTGATGTCACAATGCCCAATGCTGCGGGGGTTGGGCCGGGGCTTGGGTCGCCGCAAAGGCATATGTAAATGGATCCCATTCCGATTGGACATCTGTGACCATTGTGCATTGTGACATCACACAACGAATCTTTACTAACATTCTACGGCTGAGCTGTTTTTTTAAACATTTTGAAATGTTTGGTTTTGGGGGGGGAGAGGTATTTTATTTTAAAAAGCGTACGTAAACACGAACAAATTTAATCAGGATCGTCTATTCGTAAAGATAAACGTAACCTCTTTAGAAACGGTAAAAAATATCGGCGTTTCCGCGCGCCGCGCGGGGCGGTATCAAAGGCGGGACGTCAAGCAGAACGTTGACGTACAGACGTACAGACGGACGACAGCCAGAGAGTTTTATATAATAACTAGACCAAGTGCAGACCCGTTGGGTCTGGACACCGAACGTGCATTTGCGGGTGGGGGGGGGGGGGGGGGGTGATGTGCGTCACACTAACCACCCCTTTCTCCAAAGCACGGTTGCGGGGTGGGAATCTGGCACCCACATACACACACACTGATCACACCCCTTGATATTATCTTAATTTTTTATTTTATTCTTTTATCCCATCTTCACCCTATCCACTGACGACAAACGGATGACAGCTGGGGGGAGGAAGGGGAGAGAGAGTGGGTGTGGAGAGAGGAAGGAGAGGATGTGGGAGATAGGTGAAGGGGGGGGGGTTTGAGCGGGTGTTCATGAGTTGAGCTGCGGGCTGTGAAGAGAGATGGGCAGAGAGAGAGAGAGAGAGAGGGGAGAGACAGAGAGACTGGTACACAAAAAAAAGCTGGAGAAACACAGCGGGTGCAGCAGCATCTATGGAGCGAAGGAAATAGGCAACGCTTTGGGTCGAAGCCCATCCTCAGAATGGTTTTCTACCGAAACGTTGCATATTTTCTTTGATCCATAGATGCTGCTGAACCCGCTGATGATATACAGTTTTTTTTGTGTACCTTCAATTTTCATCATCTGCAGTTCTGTCTTAAAGACAGAGACTGTTGGCGGGCTGTTTTCCCAACGCGCGTTTGCGGGAGGGGTGGGGCTGCGGCATCACACTCACACTAACCACCCCCCAAACTCACACTAACCACCCCAAACACACTCGGGGGGAGGGGGGGGAGAGGAAGACGGGGTGGGGAGAGAAGAGGGAGAGGGAGACGGGGTGGGGAGAGAAGAGGAGAGGGGGAGGGAGGGTGGAGAGGAAGGGGGAGAGAGGAGAGGGGTGGAGAGAGGAAAGAGAGGATGGGGGAGAGAGGTTAAAGGGGGGGTTGGAGCGTGCGTGCATGAGTCGAGCCGCGGGCTGTGAAGAGAGAAGGCAGAAAGAGAGAGAGAGAGCGAGAGAGAGAGAAGATAGAGGTGAGAGACAGAGAGACTGGTACACAAAAGAAAGCTGGAGAAACACAGCGGGTGCAGCAGCATCTATGGAGCAAAGGAAATTTGCAACTCTTTTGGCCGAAACCCATCCTCAGACGGGTTTTGTTCCGAAACGTTTCCTATTTCCTTTGATCAATAGATGCTGCTGCACCCGCTGAGATTATACAGGTATTTTTTGTGTACCTTTGATTTTCCAGCATATGCAGTTCCGTCTTAAAGACAGAGAAACTGTTGGCGGGCTGTTTTACAAACGCGCGTTTGCGGGAGGGGGGGGGTGGGCTGCGGCATCACACTCACACTAACCACCCCCCAAACTCACACTAACCACCCCCAAACACACTCGGGGGGATGGGGTGAGGGGGGAGAGGAATGGGGAGGGGGGAGAGGGCGGGGATGGAGAGAGAGGTGTGGGGAGGGATGGTGGAGGGAGGGGAGGAGGGAGATGGGTTAGGGGAGTGAGGGCGAAGAGAGTGTGGAGGGAGGGGGGAAATAGTGGGGAGGGAGTGGTGGGGGGAGAGGGGAATAGTGGGGAGGGAGAGTGGAAGGAGGAGGGGTAGGGACAGTCCATCTAGACCAAGTGCAGACCCGTTGGGTCTGTCTCCCCAACACGGTAAAATTTCAAAATGTTTTTAAAAAACAGCTCTCAGGAATAGAATGTTAGTGAAGGTTCCGTTGTGTACCGATCTGGCTGTATTTTGGCAACTTCCTCTCGTCTCTTGTGCCGTTCTGCTCATTACCGCTTCTCAACATTACTGCTTCTCAACATTGTGTTGTTCCTTGAACATCCAGCAACTCGATTGCTCCCATTTCTTTGCATGATGTAAAAAAAAAGAGAAAGATATTTATCACGATGTAGATATCATAAACTTGTAAAGGTAATTTCATCTATTGTAGACATTTATAAATTCTAAAGACAATTATATATATAAATGCATTTACCTATAATTTAAAAAAAACATTACACAATTATGTACCATTTTGTATGTAATTTGCAAGCTTATTGTTGTGTCTCTTGTTCCATGCAAACGTCCATTAATTTTTGAAGATCCTCAGAGGTTCAGTCCTTTCTTGTTATGTCTCTTGTTCACTTCTGCTCCATACTGCTTCTCAACATCTCTTTACAGCGTCCATTGACCATCTTGCAACGTGTTTGCTCCTGCTTCTGGACATGAATTAAACAAAAGAAGATATTTATTACAATGTAGATATTTATAAACTTCTATCTGTCAATCCATCAACATACAAATAAAAAAGAGATTTGCTATCATATACCAATTTACGTGTTGTTGAGCAGTCATTCCTGGTTGATGTCCCATCCGTCAGGAACACTTTTACTTGTTCCTTCACCTTTCCTCTGCTAAGAGCTACATATAGTTGGCCATGTTGAAATACTGGTTTCTCAAGGTATATCAAGACCTTCTCCATGGTTTGTCCTTGTGCCTTATAGAAACATAGAAACATAGACATAGAAATTAGGTGCAGGAGTAGGCCATTCGGCCCTTCGAGCCTGCACCGCCATTCAATATGATCATGGCTGATCATCCAACTCAGTATCCCGTACCTGCCTTCTCTCCATACCCTCTGATCCCTTTAGCCACAAGGGCCACATCTAGCTCCCTCTTAAATATAGCCAATGAACTGGCCTCGACTACCCTCTGTGGCAGAGAGTTCCAGAGATTCACCACTCTCTGTGTGAAAAAAGTTCTTCTCATCTCGGTTTTAAAGGATTTCCCCTTATCCTTAAGCTGTGACCCCTTGTCCTGGACTTCCCCAACATCGGGAGCAATCTTCCTGCATCTAGCCTGTCCAACCCCTCAAGAATTTTGTAAGTTTCTATAAGATCCCCTCTCAATCTCCTAAATTCTAGAGAGTATAAACCAAGTCTATCCAGTCTTTCTTCATAAGACAGTCCCTGACATCCCTGGAATCAGTCTGGTGAACCTTCTCTGCACTCCCTCTCTGAATTGTCATCGCAAAACTCGACAGAATAGGGAATTGGCTCCGCCTAATGGGAATGTTTTCATCTTCTGACAAATTGATCTTCATCCTAGGAATGAGAACAATCTTTTCTTTGTAGGCCCCATGTTGATTCTAGCAACGATGAGATTATTGTGTAGCTGTTCTACAATTAACCTCGTTCCATTGCATAGCTTGGAGGTTGCAAGTTTCTGATTAAAACAATTGGAGATCCTTTCTTCAACTCCAATTTGTGTGTGGTAATCCACAGATCTCGATTGAATCGAGGAATTCCGTTGGGAAGTGAGTTGAATTCGTTCCGTCAGTGACAGAATTGAAAGAATAGTACACCCTCATGGTTCCAGGAAGCGTCTGACACACGTAGAATTGATTTTTCTCATCGTATCATTGTGAGGAACAAGATACAATTGTTAGAGAATAATGTTGCAGGGTGGTCAAATGCTGGATAGATATAATCATGCAGTCATCCAGTGTTCTTGCTGAAAGAACCATGTCTTCTGGAATGTTAATTTCATTGTCTTCATTCTTTGCAATGTTGTCCTCTCCTACATCCAACAGAATTTAGAATAATCATCCTCTCCTTCGGCCAATCGCATATTTCTCTTCAATTCAAACTTTGTGAAAGTCCGCCACAAGTGCGATGTCTTGATGCAGGCATTTTGAACATCAATATAACTTCCCATCTTCACTACAGGAAGGAGATGTCTAAAATCACCACAACAAATGGTAAGAATTCCGCCAAAATGATCCTTTTTGCGGCATACATCTTGAAGAGTTCTATCCACCGCTTCAAAGCACTCACTCCTAATCATTGGACACTCATCCCAAACAATGAGCTTCACTCTCCTGAAGAAATCTCCCGTTTTAGAGTTGCTGTTGATGTTGCACGTTGAATCCTCCGTCACATGGATAGGTATCTTGAATCGAGAATGTGCAGTTCTTCCACCAGCATTAATGTGGCTGCGATACAGACGATGCTACAGCAATGGCAATTTGACCTTGAGCTCTAACTGTGGAAAGGATCAAATTTATGATAAATGTCTTTCCTGTTCCTCCTGGTGAGTCAATGAAAATCATTGAAGATAGATTCCTTTGCAAGCAGTCGCACACATGGTCATAAACTTCTCTCTGCTCAGCATTCAGCAGAGGCTCATTCTCATCAACAAATCGCTGTTGTTCTGATCTATTGTAATTCAATTCATTAAGTAAATCAACATTTTCACCATCAATATCCATCCTTTCATTTCTTGGTCGAGGCAAGGAAACATTTTCCAGTGTGGTGTTGCAATTCTCAAGCTTGTCCTGAATATAAAACAGAGCCTGATCATGATGTCTGTCATCAATTGTGATATTCCGATCACTTTTTCTTCTTCGCTCGCTTTCAAGGTAATCCTCAGACATGCAATTCTTGAAGCGATCCCATAACTGTAGAGGATCGTTGATGTCAGTATTTGTCAGCAGAACAACAAACAAATCCCTGATTGCCCTGGGGAGCCTTGTCATCTCAGCATCTTCCATTGTTTGTTGCCATTGGTCATCAGCTTCCAACAAACCTCTTTCTCTGCAGACGTCTTTGAAGGAAGGAAGAATTACTCCATTATGTGTCTTCAAAGACTCAAAAGACACTGGTCCTTTCACGTGATGCAGAAGCAGTCTCATGTAGAAGAGGTCTCCATGTTTTGGAGAAATGACATATATTCGTCCAATAACGTTGACTTCAAAGATATCTGGGAAGTTATCCACTCTCTTCCCAACCTTCCTTCTTTGCCATCTCTTGCTGCTCCATGTATAAAATCGAGGTACATCAACGTACAATAGTGTTCTTGCAAATGGATCTTCAGAACTCAATCGAATAAATTCAGTCAAAGTGGTTCTCACCATTCCATCATTCATCCCTTGCTGTGCAGCATCAAAAAATACTTGTTGTTGGTCTGGTAGATGTACATCAAGTCGAATGACAGGGGGGTGTCTCTCATGAGTAAGGAATCCAAGGACTGATGCCGCTGCCTCTGAAGGACCAATGTATCTTCCATTCAGGTACTGTTTAATCTCGTCATTTACGTTAATTCCAAAAGCTGCCTGATCACACCCCTTCAACGTGTACTTGATGACGTATTTGATTGACTGTACAGAGCAGCATATTTCGACGTTGAGGTGACATTGGAAAGCCTTCAATAGTTCTGCATTATAGGGCACAACCCAATTAGAAGTAATAGTTGGTAACGGACGTCCTGCTTGATGTCCCTGAAATCCTCCCATTGCTGGAGATCGTCTCCTGTACAGAGGATACGAATCATCTCCATACATTGCGCTTTCGACAAATGGCTTTGGGAATCTCTTGGTGCATCTTCCTTCCTTCCAACATCGAGATGTGGCCTTGCAGAACGGTCCATGGATCATGTGCTTGAGTACCAATTGATGCAGCTCAGGATCTGCTTGTGGGTCTGGAATTTCAGCTTGCACAAATCTTTCATAATGTTGAGGCCTTGGCTTACTCGCTTCATCAAGCCAAAGCAGACAATGGAAATGAGGCAGGCCTCTCTTCTGATATTCCATAGTCAAGATGAAAGCAATACAGTTTCCAAAGAAGCCATCTGGTCCAGTTACGGTCTTCATGAATATTTTTCTTTTCAGCTCAAATACTCTTGCTATTAATTCCGGTCTATCAGACGGCTGCTGATTTGGAAAGAGGCACTGTCGGATCTCGCTCCAATTTGGATTGCAGGTCATTGTAATGAAGAATGCAGCAGTACCATACTTCCGAACATACATCATTGCGTCCTGGCATCGTCCCATCATATATCTGGGACCACCGACAAATGTTGAAGAGAGGATTATGCGCCTTCCAATGTTTTGCAAGTCATCATCATCATGTAATGCATCCGTCAGTCCTTTGTATGTCGTTGACCTCAACGATACCTGATTCATGCGAATATAATTAAGTCTATCACCTTCCATTTTAGCCGCCATATCAACAAGATATTGTTGGAAGAGTCGTCCTCCTCTCAAAAGCTGGTTGAATTCATTGTCACGACTCATGATCCTATATGCATAATATCGCATTAGTGTCAATTTTCTGCCGCTACTCATTTGCAGTTGTGAATGCCACCCGTCATCACCAAGTGGAAAGAAAAGGATGTATTGAAAACTGTCATAAGACCTATGGGACTCTGAAATGATTTGCAGACCACCTTCTGCTCCTCCTCTTCCTCTTCTTCTCAAGACAATGTGGCGTGATGTTGCCACAGGCTCATTACTGTTTGCTATAAGGACGGCAACTTCATTTGCAGTTTGCGTGTTAAACCTCCGTTCATGTTGGAAAGGTGGCCGATAATTGGGATCAATAATGATTGATGCCTCCGGTAAATCTCTAATTCTCTCCATCGCCATCACAAGTGAATGAATGTAAGGGTTGTTTAGTCTTATCATGTTTTCAAGAATTTCAACAGTGTCCCTTTGAATACCAGCATCTTGGAGTATACTCATTCGCAACTCAACGCTATCTTGCGGGTCCATGAAATAGATTTGTAAGAATTTACTTTGTTGATCTTGGTCAGGCATCAAAGAACCAATGAAATGATGAATCTGGCCTTGAATGATCACTGAAGGATTCCATCCATGTGACACCACTTCCTTTGCACCAAATGAAGTGAATTGAAAGAGGCAATTGTATTGTCTAATATTCTTTTGGAACTCATGTGCTTGTGGCGTGTCACCTGTATACAAATTAATGAGTGCATTTGGGAGTGTTTTCAGAGGAGCAATGTTGACCTTACCCTTCATGCAGCAAAAATAGGTTGTTTCTCCTGAGTAGCGATTAGCTCGACAATGAACGCAAACATAGGTCATTTGACCAACATCAGCATTAATATTTCTCCTTGTAAGTCGTGCATTTCGTTGTTCATCCAGCCTTCTAATTCTTTCATCTCCCATCTCTGCATCCCTTCTCATTTGTATTCTTTCTTGATGTTCCTCAAGGTGTTGAGTTGTTTCTTGATGCATTTCTCGAGTCCTTCTCTCCTGTTCCGTCTCTCGTTTATTTCTGAGACGTTCACTTCTTTTTGGCTCTGTCTCTCGAGTCCTTTTCTCCTGCTCCCTCTCTCGTTTTTTTTGGAGACATTGACTTCTTTTTTGCTCCGTTTCTCGAGTCATTCTCTCCTGCTCTCTCTCTCGTCGAGTTCTGAGACGTTGACTTCTTTCTGGCGCCTTCTCTTGAGTCCTTCTCTCCTGCTCCATCTCTCTTTTTTTTTTGAGACGTTGACTTCTTTTTGGCTCCGTTTCTCGAGTCATTCTCTCCTCCTCTCTCTTTCGTTGAGTTCTGAGACGTTGACTTCTTTCTGGCTCCATCTCTTGAGTCCTTATCTCCTGCTCCCTCTCTCGTTTTGTTTTGAGACGTTGACTTCTTTGTGGCTCCGTTTCTCGAGTCATTCTCTCCTCCTCTCTCTCTCGTTGAGTTCTGAGACGTTGACTTCTTTCTGGCTCCATCTCTTGAGTCCTTATCTCCTGCTCCCTCTCTCGGTTTTTTTTGAGACGTTGACTTCTTTGTGGCTCCGTTTCTCGAGTCCTTCTCTCCTGCTCTCTCTCTCGTTGAGTTCTGAGACGTTGACTTCTTTCTGGCTCCATCTCTTGAGTCCTTCTCTCCTGCTCCCTCTCTCGTTTTTTTTTGAGACGTTGCCTTTTTTTTGGCACCGTTTCTCGAGTCATTCTCTCCTGCTCTCTCTCTCGTTGAGTTCTGAGACGTTGACTTCTTTCTGGCTCCATCTCTTGAGTCCTTCTCTCCTGCTCTCTCTCTCGTTTTATTCTGAGATGTTGAGTTGTTTTTTGCTGCATATCATGTGCACTTCTCTTCCGCTGTCTACCCCGACTATCTTGTAGACACTGAGATGTTTCAGGCTGTGTCTCTTGTCCTCTTCTCTCCTGGTTCGTCTCATGCGCACTTCTCTCATGCTGTGTACCCCGACTATCTTGGAGACATTGAGATGTTTCTGGCTGTGTCTGTTGTGCCCTTCTCTCCTGGTTTATCTCCAGATTATCTTGGAGATTATGTGTTCTTTCTTGCTGAGTCAGTTGTTCTTTTCTCCTCCTCATTACTTCTCGATGTCTCATTTTCTCATTACACGACCGTCCTGTATGTCTATTCCTTCCTCTTGGCATGATTTGAAAACAGAATCTCAGTTGGCAATGAAGACTGGATTTTATTATTGAAAAATGAATTTTTCAGAATTTAAAAAAGCCCAAACACACTCTCAGTTATCAGATGAATATATTCCAAATGGTAGCTTTCAGATCAAATGAAATAAATCGCAATGAATGTCAAACAGATTAATTTTTTGAAAATGGAGCCTTTCCTCTAGAATGAAATCAATCAAAATGAAATCTGTTATCAATTTCAATGAATTTTAGTTTTAAATATGTGGTTAATTTTAAAGTCAATTATTAATCAAAAAAATGATTTCTTTCAAATGAAATGTTTTATTTAAGAAATAATTGTTAAGAATTTTTAATTTTCATAATTGTAAAGATGTAACAAACGTTGAAAATTTAATGTTTTAATTATTCTTTTTTAATCTATATTTAAAAAAATATTTTTAAAAATTCAACGTTAACAAAGTGAAAAAGCAATGATTTAGAATCTAAGCTGTCAATGAAAAGACAGCAAATTTATATTTTAAAATGGTATTTGTAATTAAAAGTTAGTGTTAAAAAGTAATAATGTTAAGTGATAAATAATTCAATTCAATGTAAAACAAATAAAGAATTTAACAATGAAATACAATCAAATGTTAATTAATAAAAAAAAATCTTTGAATTGAAAAGCACTCTTCACTAAGCAAGCGCCCCCACAGATGAGAGCGTCTGTTTGAATGGAGATCGCGTGCCTGCCTCCGCAAAGTGACAGACACTAAGCACCCGCCCCCACAAACTATCTTTAAAAAACAACAAATTCAACGCTGACAAAGTGAATTTACAATTATTTTGACTCTAAACTGTCAATGAAAAGTATGCACATTTTTTTTAAAGAAAGGTATTTGAAATGAAATGTTGTCTTTAAGAATTAAAGATAATCGTTAGTAATTTAGAAATTTCAAAATGGTAAAGATGGAACAAACGTTGAAAATATAATGTTAGAAAAAAGTTTTTTGAGAGGACGGGGAGGAAGAGGGGGGCGAGGAACGGGGAGAGGAACGGAGGAGAGGAAGGGAGGAGAGGAAGGGGGAGAGGAAGGAGGAGAGGAAGGGGGGCGAGGAATGGGGAGAGGAAGGGGGAGAGGAACGGAGGAGAGGAACGGAGGAGAGGAAGGGGGGCGAGGAAGGGGAGAGGAAGGGGGAGAGGAAGGGGAGAGGAAGGGGGAGAGGAAGGGGTAGAGTAAGGGGGGCAAGGAAGGGGGAGAGTAAGGGGGAGAGGAACGGAGGAGAGGAAGGGGGAGAGGAAGGGGAGAGGAAGGGGAGAGGAAGGGGGGCAAGGAAGGGGGAGAGTAAGGGGGAGAGGAACGGAGGAGAGGAAGGGGAGAGGAAGGGGGGCGAGGAAGGGGGAGAGGAAGGGGGAGAGGAAGGGGGACAAGGAAGGGGTAGAGGAAGGGGGAGAGGAAGGGAGGGGTTTTGAAATTAAAAGTTAGTGTTAAAAAGTAGTAACGTTAAGTGTGAAATAATTCAATTCAATGGAAAACAAATAAAGAATTTAACAATGAAATCCAATAAAATGTTAATTAAAAAAATGAAATGCACTTGAAGATTTATAATTTACAGGTAATTGAGAAAATTCGATGTAATAAAAATAAAGAAATCAACCATGAAATTCAATCAAATGTTAATATTTAATAATTAATTTGTTAAATTAAATGCACTCTTTAAGATTTATAATAATGATCAGGTAAATTAGAAACAAATAAATTCAATGCACTAAAAATAAAGCTGATTCTTATCGTCAGACAAATGCAATTCAGGACTTTTCTCTTCACAAGCAAAGTCAGTTTGACGGTTGATGAATAATTCGAATAACCGCTCAGTTGTGGACGACTCATGCACCAAAGTGGGGGAGGGGCGTGTGTCGTCACACACACTAAGCACGCGCACCCACAAACAGATGAGAGCGTCTGTTTTAATTGAGAGCGCGCGCCCGCCTCCGCAAAGTGACAGACACTAAGCACCCGCCCCCACAAACAAAATCTAACTTTTTCACCCGTTTAGATTATTTTTCTTTTTTTGTCTACCTTTGATTTTGCAGCATCTGCAGTTTCTTCTTAAAGACATAGAGACTGTTTGCGGGCTGTTTCCCCAACGCGCGTTTGTGGGGGGGGGGGGTGGGGCTGCGGCATCACAGTCACACTAACCACCCCCCCAAACACAGGCGGGTGGAGGAGGGGAGAGGGAGACGGGGTGGGGAGAGAAGAGGGGAGAGGGGAGTGAGGGGCAGAGGGGTAGCGGGGAGTGGTGCAAGAGAGAGGGGAAGGGGGTAGGGGGGAGATGGGGGTGAAGAGGGGTGGTGGAGGGGGAAGACAGGGTGTGGGAGGGGAGGGAGGGGGAGAGGAGAGAGGGGGAAGAGTGGGGAGGGAGCGTTGAAGTAGGAGGGGTAGGGACAGTCCATCTGTTCCCCATTCCCTATCACCCCCAATCCTCTTTCTCTATTGCCACACACGTGACACAGGCTGCGGGGGTGGGGGGGAGGGGCTGGGGCTGGGGCCAAGGCATATGTAAACGGATTCATTTCGATTTGTCACACGTGTCGCAGGGCGTCGCCACGTGTGTGGGGGTGATAGTGAATGGGAACATTTCAAAATGTTAAACAAACAGCTCTCAGCAATAGAATGTAAATGAAGGTTCCGTTTTGTGATGTCACAATGCCCAATGCTGCGGGGGTTGGGGGGGAGGGGCTGGGGCTGCTGCCAAGGCATATGTAAATGGATCCATTCCGATTGGACATCTGTGACCATTGTGCATTGTGACATCACACAACGGAATCTTTACTAACATTCTACGCCTGAGCTGTTTTTTTAAACATTTTGAAATGTTTGGTTTTGGGGGGGGGAGAGGTATTTTATTTTAAAAAGCGTACGTAAACACGACCAAATTTAATCAGGATCGTCTATTCGTAAAGATAAACGTAACCTCTTTAGAAACGGTAAAAAATATCGGCGTTTCCGCGTGCCGCGCGGGCGCGGGGCGGTATCAAAGGCGGGACGTTGGACGTACAGACGTACAACAGCCAGAGAGTTTTATATAATAACTAGACCAAGTGCAGACCCGTTGGGTCTGGACACCGAACGTGCATTTGCGGGTGGGGGGGGTGATGTGGCGTCACACTAACCACCCCCTTTCCTCCAAAGCACGGTTGCGGGGTGGGAATCTGGCACCCACATACACACACACTCATCACACCCCTTGATATTATCTTAATTTTTTTATTTTATTCTTTTATCCCATCTTCACCCTATCCACTGACGACAAACGGATGACAGCTGGGGGGGAGGAAGGGGGAGAGAGAGGAGGGTGTGGAGAGAGGAAGGAGAGGATGTGGGAGATAGGTGAAGGGGGGGGGGGGTTTGAGCGGGTGTTCATGAGTTGAGCTGCGGGCTGTGAAGAGAGATGGGCAGAGAGAGAGAGAGAGAGAGGGGAGAGACAGAGAGACTGGTACACAAAAAAAAGCTGGAGAAACACAGCGGGTGCAGCAGCATCTATGGAGCGAAGGAAATAGGCAACGCTTTGGGTCGAAGCCCATCCTCAGAATGGTTTTCTACCGAAACGTTGCATATTTTCTTTGATCCATAGATGCTGCTGAACCCGCTGATGATATACAGTTTTTTTTGTGTACCTTCAATTTTCCATCATCTGCAGTTCTGTCTTAAAGACAGAGAGACTGTTGGCGGGCTGTTTTCCCAACGCGCGTTTGCGGGAGGGGTGGGGCTGCGGCATCACTCACACTAACCACCCCCCAAACTCACACTAACCACCCCCAAACACACTCGGGGGGAGGGGGGGGAGAGGAAGACGGGGTGGGGAGAGAAGAGGGGAGAGGGAGACGGGGTGGGGAGAGAAGAGGAGAGGGGGAGGGAGGGTGGAGAGGAAGGGGGAGAGAGGAGAGGGGTGGAGAGAGGAAAGAGAGGATGGGGGAGAGAGGTTAAAGGGGGGGTTGGAGCGTGCGTGCATGAGTCGAGCCGCGGGCTGTGAAGAGAGAAGGGCAGAAAGAGAGAGAGAGAGCGAGAGAGAGAGAGAGATAGAGGTGAGAGACAGAGAGACTGGTACACAAAAGAAAGCTGGAGAAACACAGCGGGTGCAGCAGCATCTATGGAGCAAAGGAAATTTGCAACTCTTTTGGCCGAAACCCATCCTCAGACGGGTTTTGTTCCGAAACGTTTCCTATTTCCTTTGATCAATAGATGCTGCTGCACCCGCTGAGATTATACAGGTATTTTTTGTGTACCTTTGATTTTCCAGCATATGCAGTTCCGTCTTAAAGACAGAGAAACTGTTGGCGGGCTGTTTTACAAACGCGCGTTTGCGGGAGGGGGGGGTGGGCTGCGGCATCACACTCACACTAACCACCCCCCAAACTCACACTAACCACCCCCAAACACACTCGGGGGGATGGGGTGAGGGGGGGAGAGGAATGGGGGAGGGGGGGAGAGGGCTGGGGATGGAGAGAGAGGTGTGGGGGAGGGATGGTGGAGGGAGGGGAGGAGGGAGATGGGTTAGGGGAGTGAGGGCGAAGAGTGTGGAGGGAGGGGGAGAGTGGTGGGGGGAGAGGGGAAATAGTGGGGAGGGAGAGTGGAAGGAGGAGGGGTAGGGACAGTCCATCTAGACCAAGTGCAGACCCGTTGGGTCTGTCTCCCCAACACGGTAAAATTTCAAAATGTTTTAAAAAAACAGCTCTCAGGAATAGAATGTTAGTGAAGGTTCCGTTGTGTACCGATCTGGCTGTATTTTGGCAACTTCCTCTCGTCTCTTGTGCCGTTCTGCTCATTACCGCTTCTCAACATTACTGCTTCTCAACATTGTGTTGTTCCTTGAACATCCAGCAACTCGATTGCTCCCATTTCTTTGCATGATGTAAAAAAAAAGAGAAAGATATTTATCACGATGTAGATATTCATAAACTTGTAAAGGTAATTTCATCTATTGTAGACATTTATAAATTTCTAAAGACAATTATATATATAAATGCATTTACCTATAATTTAAAAAAAACATTACACAATTATGTACCATTTTGTATGTAATTTGCAAGCTTATTGTTGTGTCTCTTGTTCCATGCAAACGTCCATTAATTTTTGAAGATCCTCAAGAGGTTCAGTCCTTTCTTGTTATGTCTCTTGTTCACTTCTGCTCCATACTGCTTCTCAACATCTCTTTACAGCGTCCATTGACCATCTTGCAACGTGTTTGCTCCTGCTTCTGGACATGAATTAAACAAAAGAAGATATTTATTACAATGTAGATATTTATAAACTTCTATCTGTCAATCCATCAACATACAAATAAAAAAGAGATTTGCTATCATATACCAATTTACGTGTTTGTTGAGCAGTCATTGCTCAACAAAGCATTTGTTTAATTACAACATTCCTGGTTGATGTCCCATCCTTCAGGAACACTTTTACTTGTTCCTTCACCTTTCCTCTGCTAAGAGCTACATATAGTTGGCCATGTTGAAATACTGGTTTCTCAAGGTATATCAAGACCTTCTCCATGGTTTGTCCTTGTGCCTTATGAATTGTCATCGCAAAACTCGACAGAATAGGGAATTGGCTCCGCCTAATGGGAATGTTTTCATCTTCTGACAAATTGATCTTCATCCTAGGAATGAGAACAATCTTTTCTTTGTAGGCCCCCATGTTGATTCTAGCAACGATGAGATTATTGTGTAGCTGTTCTACAATTAACCTCGTTCCATTGCATAGCTTTGGAGGTTGCAAGTTTCTGATTAAAACAATTGGAGATCCTTTCTTCAACTCCAATTTGTGTGGTGGTAATCCACAGATCTCGATTGAATCGAGGAATTCCGTTGGGAAGTGAGTTGAATTTGTTCCGTCAGTGACAGAATTGAAAGAATAGTACACCCTCATGGTTCCAGGGAAGCGTCTGACACACGTAGAATTGATTTTTCTCATCGTATCATTGTGAGGAACCAAGATACAATTGTTAGAGAATAATGTTGCAGGGTGGTCAAATGCTGAATAGATATAATCAATGCAGTCATCCAGTGTTCTTGCTGAAAGAACCATGTCTTCTGGAATGTTAATTTCATTGTCTTCATTTTTTTGCAATGTTGTCCTCTCCTACATCCAACAAAAATTTAGAATAATCATCCTCTCCTTCGGCCAATCGCATATTTCTCTTCAATTCAAACTTTGTGAAAGTCCGCCACAAGTACGATGTCTTGATGCAGGCATTTTGAACATCAATATAACTTCCCATCTTCACTACAGGAAGGAGTTGTCTAAAATCAACCACAACAAATGGTAAGAATTCCGCCAAAATGATCCTTTTTGCGGCATACATCTTGAAGAGTTCTATCCACCGCTTCAAAGCACTCCCTCCTAATCATTGGACACTCATCCCAAACAATGAGCTTCACTCTCCTGAAGAAATCTCCCGTTTTAGAGTTGCTGTTGATGTTGCACGTTGAATCCTCCGTCACATGGATAGGTATCTTGAATCGAGAATGTGCAGTTCTTCCACCAGGCATTAATGTGGCTGCGATACCAGACGATGCTACAGCAATGGCAATTTGACCTTGAGCTCTAACTGTGGAAAGGATCAAATTTATGATAAATGTCTTTCCTGTTCCTCCTGGTGAGTCAATGAAAATCATTGAAGATAGATTCCTTTGCAAGCAGTCGCACACATGGTCATAAACTTCTCTCTGCTCAGCATTCAGCAGAGGCTCATTCTCATCAACAAATCGCTGTTGTTCTGATCTATTGTAATTCAATTCATTAAGTAAATCAACATTTTCACCATCAATATCCATCCTTTCATTTCTTGGTCGAGGCAAGGAAACATTTTCCAGTGTGGTGTTGCAATTCTCAAGCTTGTCCTGAATATAAAACAGAGCCTGATCATGATGTCTGTCATCAATTGTGATATTCCGATCACTTTTTCTTCTTCGCTCGCTTTCAAGGTAATCCTCAGACATGCAATTCTTGAAGCGATCCCATAACTGTAGAGGATCGTTGATGTCAGTATTTGTCAGCAGAACAACAAACAAATCCCTGATTGCCCTGGGGAGCCTTGTCATCTCAGCATCTTCCATTGTTTGTTGCCATTGGTCATCAGCTTCCAACAAACCTCTTTCTCTGCAGACGTCTTTGAAGGAAGGAAGAATTACTCCATTATGTGTCTTCAAAGACTCAAAAGACACTGGTCCTTTCACGTGATGCAGAAGCAGTCTCATGTACAAGAGGTCTCCATGTTTTGGAGAAATGACATATATTCGTCCAATAACGTTGACTTCAAAGATATCTGGGAAGTTATCCACTCTCTTCCCAACCTTCCTTCTTTGCCATCTCTTGCTGCTCCATGTATAAAATCGAGGTACATCAACGTACAATAGTGTTCTTGCAAATGGATCTTCAGAACTCAATCGAATAAATTCAGTCAAAGTGGTTCTCACCATTCCATCATTCATCCCTTGCTGTGCAGCATCAAAAAATACTTGTTGTTGGTCTGGTAGATGTACATCAAGTCGAATGACAGGGGGGTGTCTCTCATGAGTAAGGAATCCAAGGACTGATGCCGCTGCCTCTGAAGGACCAATGTATCTTCCATTCAGGTACTGTTTAATCTCGTCATTTACGTTAATTCCAAAAGCTGCCTGATCACACCCCTTCAAGGTGTACTTGATGACGTATTTGATTGACTGTACAGAGCAGCATATTTCGACGTTGAGGTGACATTGGAAAGCCTTCAATAGTTCTGCATTATAGGGCACAACCCAATTAGAAGTAATAGTTGGTAACGGACGTCCTGCTTGATGTCCCTGAAATCCTCCCATTGCTGGAGATCTTCTCCTGTACAGAGGATACGAATCATCTCCATACATTGCGCTTTCGACAAATGGCTTTGGGAATCTCTTGGTGCATCTTCCTTCCTTCCAACATCGAGATGTGGCCTTGCAGAACGGTCCATGGATCATGTGCTTGAGTACCAATTGATGCAGCTCAGGATCTGCTTGTGGGTCTGGAATTTCAGCTTGCACAAATCTTTCATAATGTTGAGGTCTTGGCTTACTCGCTTCATCAAGCCAAAGCAGACAATGGAAATGAGGCATGCCTCTCTTCTGATATTCCATAGTCAAGATGAAAGCAATACAGTTTCCAAAGAAGCCATCTGGTCCAGTTACGGTCTTCATGAATATTTTTCTTTTCAGCTCAAATACTCTTGCTATTAATTCCGGTCTATCAGACGGCTGCTGATTTGGAAAGAGGCACTGTCGGATCTTGCTCCAATTTGGATTGCAGGTCATTGTAATGAAGAATGCAGCAGTACCATACTTCCGAACATACATCATTGCGTCCTGGCATCGTCCCATCATATATCTGGGACCACCGACAAATGTTGAAGAGAGGATTATGCGCCTTCCAATGTTTTGCAAGTCATCATCATCATGTAATGCATCCGTCAGTCCTTTGTATGTCGTTGACCTCAACGATACCTGATTCATGCGAATATAATTAAGTCTATCACCTTCCATTTTAGCCGCCATATCAACAAGATATTGTTGGAAGAGTCGTCCTCCTCTCAAAAGCTGGTTGAATTCATTGTCACGACTCATGATCCTATATGCATAATATCGCATTAGTGTCAATTTTCTGCCGCTACTCATTTGCAGTTGTGAATGCCACCCGTCATCACCAAGTGGAAAGAAAAGGATGTATTGAAAACTGTCATAAGACCTATGGGACTCTGAAATGATTTGCAGACCACCTTCTGCTCCTCCTCTTCCTCTTCTTCTCAAGACAATGTGGCGTGATGTTGCCACAGGCTCATTACTGTTTGCTATAAGGACGGCAACTTCATTTGCAGTTTGCGTGTTAAACCTCCGTTCATGTTGGAAAGGTGGCCGATAATTGGGATCAATAATGATTGATGCCTCCGGTAAATCTCTAATTCTCTCCATCGCCATCACAAGTGAATGAATGTAAGGGTTGTTTAGTCTTATCATGTTTTCAAGAATTTCAACAGTGTCCCTTTGAATACCAGCATCTTGGAGTATACTCATTCGCAACTCAACGCTATCTTGCGGGTCCATGAAATAGATTTGTAAGAATTTACTTTGTTGATCTTGGTCAGGCATCAAAGAACCAATGAAATGATGAATCTGGCCTTGAATGATCACTGAAGGATTCCATCCATGTGACACCACTTCCTTTGCACCAAATGAAGTGAATTGAAAGAGGCAATTGTATTGTCTAATATTCTTTTGGAACTCATGTGCTTGTGGCGTGTCACCTGTATACAAATTAATGAGTGCATTTGGGAGTGTTTTCAGAGGAGCAATGTTGACCTTACCCTTCATGCAGCAAAAATAGGTTGTTTCTCCTGAGTAGCGATTAGCTCGACAATGAACGCAAACATAGGTCATTTGACCAACATCAGCATTAATATTTCTCCTTGTAAGTCGTGCATTTCGTTGTTCATCCAGCCTTCTAATTCTTTCATCTCCCATCTCTGCATCCCTTCTCATTTGTATTCTTTCTTGATGTTCCTCAAGGTGTTGAGTTGTTTCTTGATGCATTTCTCGAGTCCTTCTCTCCTGTTCCGTCTCTCGTTTATTTCTGAGACGTTCACTTCTTTTTGGCTCTGTCTCTCGAGTCCTTTTCTCCTGCTCCCTCTCTCGTTTTTTTTGGAGACATTGACTTCTTTTTTTGCTCCGTTTCTCGAGTCATTCTCTCCTGCTCTCTCTCTCGTCGAGTTCTGAGACGTTGACTTCTTTCTGGCTCCTTCTCTTGAGTCCTTCTCTCCTGCTCCATCTCTCTTTTTTTTTTGAGACGTTGACTTCTTTTTGGCTCCGTTTCTCGAGTCATTCTCTCCTCCTCTCTCTTTCGTTGAGTTCTGAGACGTTGACTTCTTTCTGGCTCCATCTCTTGAGTCCTTATCTCCTGCTCCCTCTCTCGTTTTGTTTTGAGACGTTGACTTCTTTGTGGCTCCGTTTCTCGAGTCATTCTCTCCTCCTCTCTCTCTCGTTGAGTTCTGAGACGTTGACTTCTTTCTGGCTCCATCTCTTGAGTCCTTATCTCCTGCTCCCTCTCTCGGTTTTTTTTGAGACGTTGACTTCTTTGTGGCTCCGTTTCTCGAGTCATTCTCTCCTGCTCTCTCTCTCGTTGAGTTCTGAGACGTTGACTTCTTTCTGGCTCCATCTCTTGAGTCCTTCTCTCCTGCTCCCTCTCTCGTTTTTTTTTGAGACGTTGCCTTCTTTTTGGCACCGTTTCTCGAGTCATTCTCTCCTGCTCTCTCTCTCGTTGAGTTCTGAGACGTTGACTTCTTTCTGGCTCCATCTCTTGAGTCCTTCTCTCCTGCTCTCTCTCTCGTTTTATTCTGAGATGTTGAGTTGTTTTTTGCTGCATATCATGTGCACTTCTCTTCCGCTGTCTACCCCGACTATCTTGTAGACACTGAGATGTTTCAGGCTGTGTCTCTTGTCCTCTTCTCTCCTGGTTCGTCTCATGCGCACTTCTCTCACGCTGTGTACCCCGACTATCTTGGAGACATTGAGATGTTTCTGGCTGTGTCTGTTGTGCCCTTCTCTCCTGGTTTATCTCCAGATTATCTTGGAGATGTTGTGTTCTTTCTTGCTGAGTCAGTTGTTCTTTTCTCCTCCTCATTACTTCTCGATGTCTCATTTTCTCATTACACGACCGTCCTGTATGTCTATTCCTTCCTCTTGGCATGATTTGAAAACAGAATCTCAGTTGGCAATGAAGACTGGATTTTATTATTGAAAAATGAATTTTTCAGAATTTAAAAAAAGCCCAAACACACTCTCAGTTATCAGATGAATATATTCCAAATGGTAGCTTTCAGATCAAATGAAATAAATCGCAATGAATGTCAAACAGATTAATTTTTTGAAAATGGAGCCTTTCCTCTAGAATGAAATCAATCAAAATGAAATCTGTTATCAATTACAATGAATTTTAGTTTTAAATATGTGGTTAATTTTAAAGTCAATTATTAATCAAAAAAATGATTTCTTTCAAATGAAATGTTTTATTTAAGAAATAATTGTTAAGAATTTTTAATTTCAAAATTGTAAAGATGTAACAAACGTTGAAAATTTAATGTTTTAATTATTCTTTTTTAATCTATATTTAAAAAAATATTTTAAAAATTCAACGTTAACAAAGTGAAAAAGCAATGATTTAGAATCTAAGCTGTCAATGAAAAGACAGCAAATTTATATTTTTAAATGGTATTTGTAATTAAAAGTTAGTGTTAAAAAGTAATAATGTTAAGTGATAAATAATTCAATTCAATGTAAAACAAATAAAGAATTTAACAATGAAATACAATCAAATGTTGATTAATTAAAAAAAATCTTTGAATTGAAAAGCACTCTTCACTAAGCAAGCGCCCCACAGATGAGAGCGTCTGTTTGAATGGAGATCGCGTGCCTGCCTCCGCAAAGTGACAGACACTAAGCACCCGCCCCCACAAACTATCTTTAAAAAACAACAACAAATTCAACGCTGACAAAGTGAATTTACAATTATTTTGACTCTAAACTGTCAATGAAAAGTATGCACATTTTTTTTAAAGAAAGGTATTTGAAATGAAATGTTGTCTTTAAGAATTAAAGATAATCGTTAGTAATTTAGAAATTTCAAAATGGTAAAGATGGAACAAACGTTGAAAATATAATGTTAGAAAAAAGAGTTTTTTTGAGAAGACGGGGAGGAAGAGGGGGGCGAGGAACGGGGGGAGAGGAAGGGAGGAGAGGAAGGGGGAGAGGAAGGAGGAGAGGAAGGGGGGGGCGAGGAATGTGGAGAGGAAGGGGAGAGGAAGGGGGAGAGGAACGGAGGAGAGGAACGGAGGAGAGGAAGGAGGGGCGAGGAAGGGGAGAGGAAGGGGGAGAGGAAGGGGGAGAGGAAGGGGGAGAGTAAGGGGGAGAGTAAGGGGGGCAAGGAAGGGGGAGAGTAAGGGGGAGAGGAACGGAGGAGAGGAAGGGGAGAGGAAGTGGAGAGGAAGGGGAGAGGAAGGGGAGAGGAAGGGGAGAGGAAGGGGGGCAAGGAAGGGGGAGAGTAAGGGGGAGAGGAACGGAGGAGAGGAAGGGGAGAGGAAGGGGGGGGGGAGGAAGGGGAGAGGAAGGGGGAGAGGAAGGGGAGAGGAAGGGGGAGAGGAAGGGGGAGAGGAAGGGAGGGGTTTTGAAATTAAAAGTTAGTGTTAAAAAGTAGTAACGTTAAGTGTGAAATAATTCAATTCAATGGAAAACAAATAAAGAATTTAACAATGAAATCCAATAAAATGTTAATTAAAAAAATGAAATGCACTTGAAGATTTATAATTTACAGGTAATTGAGAAAATTCGATGTAATAAAAATAAAGAAATCAACCATGAAATTCAATCAAATGTTAATATTTAATAATTAATTTGTTAAATTAAATGCACTCTTTAAGATTAATAATAATGATCAGGTAAATTAGAAACAAATAAATTCAATGCACTAAAAATAAAGCTGATTCTTATCGTCAGACAAATGCAATTCAGGACTTTTCTCTTCACAAGCAAAGTCAGTTTGACGGTTGATGAATAATTCGAATAACCGCTCAGTTGTGGACGACTCATGCACCAAAGTGGGGGAGGGGCGTGTGTCGTCACACACACTAAGCACGCGCACCCACCAAACAGATGAGAGCGTCTGTTTTAATTGAGAGCGCGTGCCCGCCTCCGCAAAGTGACAGACACTAAGCACCCGCCCCCACAAACAAAATCTAACTTTTTCACCCGTTTAGATTATTTTTCTTTTTTTGTCTACCTTTGATTTTGCAGCAGCTGCAGTTTCTTCTTAAAGACATGGAGACTGTTTGCGGGCTGTTTCCCCAACGCGCGTTTGGAGGGGGGGGGGTGGGGCTGCGGCATCACACTCACACTAACCACCCCCCCAAACACAGGCGGGTGGAGGAGGGGAGAGGGAGACGGGGTGGGGAGAGAAGAGGGGAGAGGAGAGGGGAAGAGGGGAGTGAGGGGCAGAGGGGTAGCGGGGAGTGGTGCAAGAGAGAGGGGAAGGGGGTAGAGGGGAGATGGGGGTGAAGAGGGGTGGTGGAGGGGGAAGAGAGGGGTGTGGGAGGGGAGGGACGGGGAGAGGAGAGAGGGGGAAGAGTGGGGAGGGAGAGTTGAAGTAGGAGGGGTAGGGACAGTCCATCTGTTCCCCACTCCCTATCACCCCCAATCCTCTTTCTCTATTGCCACACACGTGACACAGGCTGCGGGGGTGGGTGGGGAGGGGCTGGGGCTGCTGCCAAGGCATATCTAAATGAATCCATTCCCATTGGACATCTGTTAGCATCGGGCATTGTGACATCACACAACGGAATCTTTACTAACATTCTATGGCTGAGCTGTTTTTTTAAACATTTTGAAATGTCCCCATTCCCTATCCCCCCCACACACGTGGCGACGCCCTTCGACACAGGCTGTGGGGTTGGGGGGGAGGGGCTGGGGCTGGGGCTGCTGCCAAGGCATATGTAAACGGATTCATTTCGATTTGTCACACGTGTCGTAGGGCGTCGCCACGTGTGTGGGGGTGATAGTGAATGGGGACATTTCAAAATGTTAAACAAACAGCTCTCAGCAATAGAATGTAAATGAAGGTTCCGTTTTGTGATGTCACAATGCACAATGCTGCAGGGGTTGGGGGGGGAGGGGCCGGGGCTTGGGTCGCCGCAAAGGCATATGTAAATGGATCCATTCCGATTGGACATCTGTGACCATTGTGCATTGTGACATCACACAACGGAATCTTTACTAACATTCTACGCCTGAGCTGTTTTTTAAACATTTTGAAATGTCTGGTTTTGGGGGGGGGAGAGGTATTTTATTTTAAAAAGCGTACGTAAACACGAACAAATTTAATCAGGATCGTCTATTCGTAAAGATAAACGTAACCTCTTTAGAAACGGTAAAAAATATTCGGCGTTTCCGCGCGCCGCGCGGGCGCGGGGCGGTATCAAAGGCGGGAAAGTCAAGCAGAACGTTGGACGTACAGACGTACAGCCGTACAGACGGACGACAGCCAGAGAGTTTTATATAATAACTAGACCAAGTGCCGACCCGTTGGGTCTGGTCCCCGAAAGTGCTTGACACCCCTGGGTTTTTTTCCCGAACGTGCTTCAGACCCCTGGGTGAAAATCGGGGGAAAAAATAATGGCGTCGTTTTCGGGAAAAATCTGAGAAAATCGGCGAAAAAAAGATGGCGTCGTTTTTTGAGAAAATGGGAGAAAATCAAATTGGGGTTGGTGGGGGATGGATGACACCCCGGGGTGTTGTTCCCGAACGTGCTTCAGACCCCTGGGTGAAAATCGGCGAAAAAAAGATGGCGTCGTTTTTGGAAAAAATCGGGGGGAAAAAGATGGCGTCGTTTTCGGAGAAAATCGGAGACAACGTTGGACGTACAGCCGCACGGACGGACAACAGCCACAGAGTTAAAAGTATCTACCATCACAGATTTATTTTTTATTATTTTTTAAATCTGTTTTTTTTTTTTTTTTTTTTTACTCTTTTTTATTTTTTACTTTAATTTTTTTTCTTTTTTTTTTTTTTTTTTTCTTTTTTATTTTTTTTTTTTTTTTTTTCTTTTTTTTTTTCTTTTTTTTTTTTTTTTTTTCTTTTTTTTTTTTTTTTTTATTTTCTTTTTTTTTATTTTTTTTTTTTTTTTTTTAATTATTTTGTTTTTTTTTTTTTAAAAGTTACTAGACCAAGTGCAGACCCGTTGGGTCTGGTCCCCGAAAGTGCTTGACACCCCGGGGTGTTGTTCCACGAAGGTGCTTCATACCCCCGGGGTGAAAATGGGGAAAAAAAGATGGCGTCGTTTCGGAGAAAATC
>JAXLNO010002569.1:37500-59942 GCA_038087875.1 Malacoraja senta | reverse complement strand
ACGACGAAGAAGACGACGACGAAGAAGACGACGACGAAGAAGACGACGACGAAGAAGACGACGACGAAGAAGACGACGACGAAGAAGACGACGACGAAGAAGACGACGACGAAGAAGACGACGACGAAGAAGACGACGACGAAGAAGACGACGACGAAGAAGACGACGACGAAGAAGACGACGACGAAGAAGACGACGACGAAGAAGACGACGACGAAGAAGACGACGACGAAGAAGACGACGACGAAGAAGACGACGACGAAGAAGACGACGACGAAGAAGACGACGACGAAGAAGACGACGACGAAGAAGACGACGACGAAGAAGACGACGACGAAGAAGACGACGACGAAGAAGACGACGACGAAGAAGACGACGACGAAGAAGACGACGACGAAGAAGACGACGACGAAGAAGACGACGACGAAGAAGACGACGACGAAGAAGACGACGACGAAGAAGACGACGACGAAGAAGACGACGACGAAGAAGACGACGACGAAGAAGACGACGACGAAGAAGACGACGACGAAGAAGACGACGACGAAGAAGACGACGACGAAGAAGACGACGACGAAGAAGACGACGACGAAGAAGACGACGACGAAGAAGACGACGACGAAGAAGACGACGACGAAGAAGACGACGACGAAGAAGACGACGACGAAGAAGACGACGACGAAGACGACGACGACGAAGAAGACGACGACGAAGAGACGACGACGAAGACGACGACGACGAAGAAGACGACGACGAAGACGACGACGACGAAGAAGACGACGACGAAGAAGACGACGACGAAGAAGACAACGACGAAGAAGACGACGACGAAGACGACGACGACGAAGACGACGACGACGAAGAAGACGAAGAAGACGACGACGAAGAAGACGACGACGAAGAAGACGACGACGAAGAAGACGACGACGAAGAAGACGACGACGAAGACGACGACGAAGAAGACGACGACGAAGACGACGACGAAGACGACGACGACGAAGACGACGACGACGAAGAAGACGACGACGAAGACGACGACGACGAAGACGACGACGACGAAGAAGACGACGAAGAACGACGATGAAGACGACGACGAAGAAGACGACGACGAAGACGTCGGACGACGACGAAGAAGACGACGACGAAGAAGACGACGACGACGAAGACGACGACGACGAAGAAGACGACGACGAAGAAGACGACGACGAAGAAGACGACGACGAAGACGACGACGACGAAGAAGACGACGACGAAGAAGACGACGACGAAGACGACGACGAAGAAGACGACGACGAAGAAGACGACGACGAAGACGACGACGAAGAAGACGACGACGAAGACGACGACGACGAAGACGACGACGAAGAAGACGACGACGAAGAAGACGACGACGACGAAGACGACGACGACGAAGAAGACGACGACGAAGAAGACGACGACGAAGAAGACGACGACGAAGAAGACGGCGACGAAGAAGACGACGACGAAGAAGACGACGACGAAGAAGACGACGAGGAAGTAGACGACGACGAAGAAGACGACGACGAAGAAGACGACGACGAAGAAGACGACGACGAAGAAGACGACGACGAAGAAGACGACGACGAAGAAGACGACGACGAAGAAGACGACGACGAAGACGACGACGACGAAGAAGACGACGACGAAGACGACGACGACGAAGACGACGACGACGAAGGAGACGACGACGAAGGAGACGACGACGAAGGAGACGACGACGAAGGAGACGACGACGAAGGAGACGACGACGAAGGAGACGATGATGAAGAAGACGACGACGAAGAAGACGACGACGAAGAAGACGACGACGAAGAACACGACGACGAAGAAGACGACGACGAAGTAGACGACGACGAAGACGACGACGACGAAGACGACGACGACGACGACGAAGAAGATGACGACGAAGGACGACGACGAAGACGACGACGACGAAGAAGACGACGACGAAGAAGACGACGACGAAGAAGACGACGACGAAGAAGACGACGACGAAGACGACGACGACGAAGACGACGACGACGACGACGACGAAGAACGACGACGAAGACGACGACGACGAAGAAGACGACGACGAAGACGACGACGACGAAGAAGACGACGACGAAGAAGACGACGACAAAGACGACGACGACGAAGAAGACGACGACGAAGAAAACAACGACGAAGACGACGACGAAGAAGACGACGACGAAGACAACGACGACGAAGACGACGCCGAAGAAGACGACGATGAAGAAGACGACGACGACGAAGACGACGACGACGAAGAAGACGACAACGAAGAAGACGACGACGAAGAAGAGGACGACGAAGAAGACGACGACGAAGACGACGACGACGAAGACGACGACGACGAAGAAGACGACGACGAAGAAGACGACGACGAAGAAGACGACGACGAAGAAGACGACGACGAAGAAGACGACGACGAAGAAGACGACGACGAAGAAGACGACGACGAAGAAGACGACGACGAAGAAGACGACGACGAAGAAGACGACGACGAAGAAGACGACGACGAAGAAGACGACGACGAAGAAGACGACGACGAAGAAGACGACGACGAAGAAGACGACGACGAAGAAGACGACGACGAAGAAGACGACGACGAAGAAGACGACGACGAAGAAGACGACGACGAAGAAGACGACGACGAAGAAGACGACGACGAAGACGACGACGACGAAGAAGATGACGACAAAGACGACGACGACGAAGACGACGAAGACGAAGAAGACGACGACGAAGACGACGACGACGAAGACGACGACGACGAAGAAGACGACGACGAAGAAGACGACGACGAAGACGACGACGACGAAGAAGACGACGACGAAGACGACGACGACAAAGACGACGACGAAGAAGAAGACGACGACGAAGACGACGACGACGAAGAAGGCGACGACGAAGACGACGACGACGAAGAAGACGACGACGAAGAAGACGACGACGAAGACGACAACGACGAAGACGCCGCCGACGACGACGACGAAGACGCCGCCGACGACGACGAAGAAGACGACGACGAAGACGACGACGACGAAGACGACGACGACGAAGAAGACGACGACGAAGACGACGACGACGAAGACGACGATGACGAAGACGACGACGACGACGACGAAGACGACGACGACGAAGACGACGACGACGAAGAAGACGACGACGAAGACAACGACGACGAAGACGACGACGACGAAGTAGACGACGACGAAGAAGACGGCGACGAAGACGACGACGAAGACGACGACGACGAAGAAGACGACGAAGACGACGACGACAAAGAAGACGACGACGAAGAAGACGACGACGAAGAAGACGACGACGAAGAAGACGACGACGAAGAAGACGACGACGAAGAAGACGACGACGAAGAAGACGACGACGAAGAAGACGACGACGAAGAAGACGACGACGAAGAAGACGACGACGAAGACGCCGCCGCCGACGACGACGAAGACGGCGACGACGACGACGAAGAAGACGACGACGAAGACGACGACGACGAAGACGACGACGACGAAGAAGACGACGACGAAGATGACGACGACGAAGACGACGACGACGAAGACGACGACGACGACGATGAAGACGACGACGACGAAGACGACGACGACGAAGAAGACGACGACGAAGATGACGACGACGAAGACGAAGACGACGACGACGAAGTAGACGACGACGAAGAAGACGGCGACGAAGACGACGACGAAGACGACGACGACGAAGAAGACAACGAAGACGACGATGTCAAAGAAGACGACGACGAAGAAGACGACGACGAAGAAGACGACGACGAAGAAGACGACGACGAAGAAGACGACGACGAAGAAGACGACGACGAAGAAGACGACGACGAAGAAGACGACGACGAAGAAGACGACGACGAAAAAGACGACGACGAAGAAGACGACGACGAAGAAGACGACGACGAAGAAGACGACGACGAAGAAGACGACGACGAAGAAGACGACGACGAAGAAGACGACGACGAAGAAGACGACGACGAAGAAGACGACGACGAAGAAGACGACGACGAAGAAGACGACGACGAAGTAGACGACGACGAAGAAGACGACGACGAAGAAGACGACGACGACGAAGACGACGACGACGAAGAAGACGACGACGAAGAAGACGACGACGAAGAAGACGACGACGAAGAAGAGGACGACGAAGAAGACGACGACGAAGAAGACGACGACGAAGAAGACGACGACGAAGAAGACGACGACGAAGAAGACGACGACGAAGAAGACGACGACGAAGAAGACGACGACGAAGAAGACGACGACGAAGAAGACGACGACGAAGAAGACGACGACGAAGTAGACGACGACGAAGAAGACGACGACGAAGAAGACGACGACGAAGAAGACGACGACGAAGAAGACGACGACGAAGAAGACGACGACGAAGAAGACGACGACGAAGACGACGACGAACGAAGAAGACGACGACGAAGACGACGGACGACGAAGAAGACGACGACGAAGACGACGACGAAGACGACGACGACGAAGAAGACGACGACGAAGACGACGACGGCGAAGATGACGACGACGAAGAAGACGACGATGAAGACGACGACGACGAAGACGACGACGACGAAGACGACGACGACGAAGAAGACGACGACGAAGAAGACGATGATGAAGAAGACGACGACGAAGACGACGACGACGAAGAAGACGACGACGAAGACGACGACGAAGAAGACGACGACGAAGACGACGACGAAGACGACGACGGCGAAGACGACGACGACGAAGAAGACGACGACGAAGACGACGACGACGAAGACGACGACGACGAAGAAAACGACGATGAAGACGACGACGAAGAAGACAACGACGAAGACGTCGACGACGAAGACGACGACGAAGAAGACGACGACGAAGAAGACGACGACGACGAAGACGACGACGACGAAGAAGACGACGACGAAGAAGACGACGACGAAGAAGACGACGACGAAGACGACGACGACGAAGAAGACGACGACGAAGAAGACGACGACGAAGACGACGACGAAGAAGACGACGACGAAGAAGACGACGACGAAGACGACGACGAAGAAGACGACGACGAAGATGACGACGACGAAGACGACGACGAAGAAGACGACGACGAAGAAGACGACGACGAAGGACGACGACGAAGAAGACGACGACGAAGAAGACGACGACGAAGAGACGACGAGGAAGAAGACGACGACGAAGAAGACGACGACGAAGAAGACGACGACGAAGAAGACGACGAGGAAGGAGACGACGACGAAGAAGACGACGACGAAGAAGACGACGACGAAGAAGACGACGACGAAGAAGACGACGACGAAGAAGACGACGACGAAGAAGACGACGACGAAGAAGACGACGACGAAGACGACGACGACGAAGGACGACGACGAAGAAGACGACGACGAAGAAGACGACGACGAAGGAGACGACGACGAAGGAGACGACGACGAAGGAGACGACGACGAAGGAAGACGACGACGAAGAACGACGACGAAAGAAGACGACGACGAAGAAGACGACGACGAAGACGACGACGAAGAAGACGACGACGAAGTAGACGACGACGAAGACGACGACGACGAAGACGACGACGACGACGAAGAAGACGACGACGAAGACGACGACGACGAAGACGACGACGAAGAGACGACGACGAAGACGACGACGACGAAGACGACGACGACGAAGACGACGACGACGAAGACGACGACGACGAAGACGACGACGACGAAGAAGACGACGACGAAGACGACGACGAAGAAGACGACGACGAAGAAGACGACGACAAGACGACGACGACGAAGAAGACGACGACGAAGAAAACAACGACGAAGACGACGACGAAGAAGACGACGACGAAGACGACGACGACGAAGACGACGCCGAAGAAGACGACGATGAAGAAGACGACGACGACGAAGACGACGACGACGAAGAAGACGACGACGAAGAAGACGACGACGAAGAAGAGGACGACGAAGAAGACGACGACGAAGACGACGACGACGAAGACGACGACGACGAAGAAGACGACGACGAAGAAGACGACGACGAAGAAGACGACGACGAAGAAGACGACGGACGAAGAAGACGACGACGAAGAAGACGACGACGAAGAAGACGACGACGAAGAAGACGACGACGAAGAAGACGACGACGAAGGAAGACGACGACGAAGAAGACGACGACGAAGAAGACGACGACGAAGAAGACGACGACGAAGAAGACGACGACGAAGAAGACGACGACGAAGAAGATGACGACGAAGACGACGACGACGAAGAAGACGACGAAGAAGATGACGACGAAGACGACGACGACGAAGACGACGAAGACGAAGAAGACGACGACAAAGACGATGACGACGAAGACGACGACGACGAAGAAGACGACGACGAAGAAGACGCCGACGAAGACGACGACGACGAAGACGACGACGACGAAGGAGACGACGACGAAGGAGACGACGACGAAGAAGACGACGACGAAGAAGACGACGACGAAGAAGACGACGACGAAGAACACGACGACGAAGAAGACGACGACGAAGTAGACGACGACGAAGACGACGACGACGAAGACGACGACGACGACGACGAAGAAGATGACGACGAAGACGACGACGACGAAGACGACGACGAAGAAGACGACGACGAAGACGACGACGACGAAGACGACGACGACGAAGACGACGACGACGAAGACGACGACGACGAAGACGACGACGACGAAGAAGACGACGACGAAGACGACGACGACGAAGAAGACGACGACGAAGAAGACGACGACAAAGACGACGACGACGAAGAAGACGACGACGAAGAAAACAACGACGAAGACGACGACGAAGAAGACGACGACGAAGACGACGACGACGAAGACGACGCCGAAGAAGACGACGATGAAGAAGACGACGACGACGAAGACGACGACGACGAAGAAGACGACGACGAAGAAGACGACGACGAAGAAGAGGACGACGAAGAAGACGACGACGAAGACGACGACGACGAAGACGACGACGACGAAGAAGACGACGACGAAGAAGACGACGACGAAGAAGACGACGACGAAGAAGACGACGACGAAGAAGACGACGACGAAGAAGACGACGACGAAGAAGACGACGACGAAGAAGACGACGACGAAGAAGACGACGACGAAGAAGACGACGACGAAGAAGACGACGACGAAGAAGACGACGACGAAGAAGACGACGACGAAGAAGACGACGACGAAGAAGACGACGACGAAGAAGATGACGACGAAGACGACGACGACGAAGAAGACGACGAAGAAGATGACGACGAAGACGACGACGACGAAGACGACGAAGACGAAGAAGACGACGACAAAGACGATGACGACGAAGACGACGACGACGAAGAAGACGACGACGAAGAAGACGCCGACGAAGACGACGACGACGAAGACGACGACGACGAAGACGACGACGAAGAAGAAGACGACGATGAAGACGACGATGACGAAGACGACGACGACGAAGAAGACGACGACGAAGAAGACGACGATGAAGAAGACGACGACGAAGAAGACGACGACGAAGAAGACGACGACGAAGAAGACGACGACGAAGTAGACGACGACGAAGAAGACGACGACAAAGAAGACGACGACGAAGAAGACGACGACGAAGAAGACGACGACGAAGAAGACGACGATGAAGAAGACGACGACGAAGACGACGACGACGAAGAAGACGACGACGAAGACGACGACGAAGACGACGACGACGAAGAAGACGACGACGAAGACGACGACGGCGAAGATGACGACGACGAAGAAGACGACGACGAAGACGACGACGACGAAGACGATGACGACGAAGACGATGACGACGAAGACGACGACGACGAAGAAGACGACGACGAAGAAGACGATGATGAAGAAGACGACGACGAAGACGACGACGACGAAGAAGACGACGACGAAGACGACGACGAAGAAGACGACGACGAAGACGACGACGAAGACGACGACGGCGAAGACGACGACGACGAAGAAGACGACGACGAAGACGACGACGACGAAGATGACGACGACGAAGAAAACGACGATGAAGACGACGACGAAGAAGACGACGACGAAGACGTCGACGACGAAGACGACGACGAAGAAGACGACGACGAAGAAGACGACGACGACGAAGACGACGACGACGAAGAAGACGACGACGAAGAAGACGACGACGAAGAAGACGACGACGAAGACGACGACGACGAAGAAGACAACGACGAAGAAGACGACGACGAAGACGACGACGAAGAAGACGACGACGAAGAAGACGACGACGAAGACGACGACGAAGAAGACGACGACGAAGACGACGACGACGAAGACGACGACGAAGAAGACGACGACGAAGAAGACGACGACGACGAAGACGACGACGACGAAGAAGACGACGACGAAGAAGACGACGACGAAGAAGACGACGACGAAGAAGACGGCGACGAAGACGACGACGACGAAGAAGACGACGACGAAGAAGACGACGAGGAAGTAGACGACGACGAAGAAGACGACGACGAAGAAGACGACGACGAAGAAGACGACGACGAAGAAGATGACGACAAAGAAGACGACGACGAAGAAGACGACGACGAAGAAGACGACGACGAAGACGACGACGACGAAGAAGACGACGACGAAGACGACGACGACGAAGACGACGACGACGAAGGAGACGACGACGAAGGAGACGACGACGAAGGAGACAACGACGAAGGAGACGACGACGAAGGAGACGACGACGAAGAAGACGACGACGAAGAAGACGACGACGAAGAAGACGACGACGAAGAACACGACGACGAAGAAGACGACGACGAAGTAGACGACGATGAAGACGACGACGACGACGAAGACGACGACGACGACGATGACGAAGAAGATGACGACGAAGACGACGACGACGAAGACGACGACGACGAAGAAGACGACGACGAAGAAGACGACGACGAAGAAGACGACGACGAAGAAGACGACGACGAAGACGACGACGACGAAGACGACGACGACGAAGACGACGACGACGAAGACGACGACGACGAAGACGACGACGACGAAGAAGACGACGACGAAGACGACGACGACGAAGAAGACGACGACGAAGAAGACGACGACAAAGACGACGACGACGAAGAAGACGACGACGAAGAAAACAACGACGAAGACGACGACGAAGAAGACGACGACGAAGACGACGACGACGAAGACGACGCCGAAGAAGACGACGATGAAGAAGACGACGACGACGAAGACGACGACGACGAAGAAGACGACGACGAAGAAGACGACGACGAAGAAGAGGACGACGAAGAAGACGACGACGAAGACGACAACGACGAAGACGACGACGACAAAGAAGACGACGACGAAGAAGACGACGACGAAGAAGACGACGACGAAGAAGACGACGACGAAGAAGACGACGACGAAGAAGACGACGACGAAGAAGACGACGACGAAGAAGACGACGACGAAGAAGACGACGACGAAGAAGACGACGACGAAGAAGACGACGACGAAGAAGACGACGACGAAGAAGACGACGACGAAGAAGACGACGACGAAGAAGATGACGACGAAGACGACGACGACGAAGAAGACGACGAAGAAGACGACGACGAAGACGACGACGACGAAGACGACGAAGACGAAGAAGACGACGACGAAGACGACGACGACGAAGACGACGACGACGAAGAAGACGACGACGAAGAAGACGCCGACGAAGACGACGACGACGAAGACGACGACGACGAAGACGACGACGAAGAAGAAGACGACGATGAAGACGACGATGACGAAGACGACGACGACGAAGACGACGACGATGAAGACGACGACGACGAAGAAGATGACGATGAAGACGACGACGACGAAGACGACGACGACGAAGAAGACGACGACGAAGACGACGACGACGAAGAAGACGACGACGAAGGAGACGACGACGAAGGAGACGACGACGAAGAAGACGACGACGAAGAAGACGACGACGAAGAAGACGACGACGAAGAAGACGACGACGACGATGAAGACGACGACGACGAAGAAGAGGACGATGAAGACGACGACGACGAAGACGAAGACGACGACGACGAAGACGACGACGACGAAGACGACGACGACGAAGACGACGACGACGAAGAAGACGACGACGAAGACGACGACGACGAAGAAGACGACGACGAAGAAGACGACGACAAAGACGACGACGACGAAGAAGACGACGACGAAGAAAACAACAACGAAGACGACGACGAAGAAGACGACGACGAAGACGACGACGACGAAGACGACGCCGAAGAAGACGACGATGAAGAAGACGACGACGAAGACGACGACGACGAAGAAGACGACGACGAAGAAGACGACGACGAAGAAGAGGACGACGAAGAAGACGACGACGAAGACGACGACGACGAAGACGACGACGACGAAGAAGACGACGACGAAGAAGACGACGACGAAGAAGACGACGACGAAGAAGACGACGACGAAGAAGACGACGACGAAGAAGACGACGACGAAGAAGACGACGACGAAGAAGACGACGACGAAGAAGACGACGACGAAGAAGACGACGACGAAGAAGACGACGACGAAGAAGACGACGACGAAGAAGACGACGACGAAGAAGACGACGACGAAGAAGACGACGACGAAGAAGACGACGACGAAGAAAATGACGACGAAGACGACGACGACGAAGAAGACGACGAAGAAGACGACGACGAAGACGACGACGATGAAGACGACGAAGACGAAGAAGACGACGACGAAGACGACGACGACGAAGACGACGACGACGAAGAAGACGACGACGAAGAAGACGCCGACGAAGACGACGACGACGAAGACGACGACGACGAAGACGACGACGAACAAGAAGACGACGATGAAGACGACGATGACGAAGACGACGACGACGAAGACGACGACGATGAAGACGACGACGACGAAGAAGATGACGATGAAGACGACGACGACGAAGACGACGACGACGAAGAAGACGACGACGAAGACGACGACGACGAAGAAGACGACGACGAAGGAGACGACGACGAAGGAGACGACGACGAAGAAGACGACGACGAAGAAGATGACGACGAAGAAGACGACGACGAAGAAGACGACGACGACGATGAAGACGACGACGACGAAGAAGAGGACGATGAAGACGACGACGACGAAGACGATGACGACGAACAAGACGACGACGAAGACGACGACGACGAAGACGACGACGACGAAGTAGACGACGACGAAGAAGATGACGACGAAGACGACGACGAAGACGACGACGACGAAGAAGACGACGAAGACGACGACGACGAAGAAGACGACGACGAAGAAGACGACGACGAAGAAGACGACGACGAAGAAGACGACGACGAAGAAGACGACGACGAAGAAGACGACGACGAAGAAGACGACGACGAAGAAGACGACGACGAAGAAGACGACGACGAAGAAGACGACGACGAAGAAGACGACGACGAAGAAGACGACGACGAAGAAGACGACGACGAAGAAGACGACGACGAAGAAGACGACGACGAAGAAGACGACGACGAAGAAGACGACGACGAAGAAGACGACGACGAAGAAGACGACGACGAAGAAGACGACGACGAAGAAGACGACGACGAAGAAGACGACGACGAAGAAGACGACGACGAAGAAGACGACGACGAAGAAGACGACGACGAAGTAGACGACGACGAAGAAGACGACGACGAAGAAGACGACGACGAAGAAGACGACGACGAAGAAGACGACGACGAAGAAGACGACGACGAAGAAGACGACGACGAAGACGACGACGACGAAGAAGACGACGACGAAGACGACGACGACGAAGACGACGACGACGAAGAAGACGACGACGAAGACGACGACGACGAAGACGACGACGACGAAGAAGACGACGACGAAGAAGACGACGACGAAGACGAAGACGACGAAGAAGACGACGACGACGACGACAAAGATGACGACGACGAAGAAGACGATGATGAAGACGGCGACGACGAAGAAGACGACGACGAAGACGACGACGACGAAGAAGACGACGATGAAGAAGACGACGACGAAGACGACGACGACGAAGACGCCGACGCCGACGCGACGAAGACGCCGACGACGACGACGAAGAAGACGACGACGAAGACGACGACGACGAAGACGACGACGACGAAGAAGACGACGACGAAGAAGACGACGACGAAGAAGACGACGACGAAGAAGACGACGACGAAGAAGACGACGACGAAGAAGACGACGACGAAGAAGACGACGACGAAGAAGACGACGACGAAGAAGACGACGTCGAAGAAGACGACGACGAAGAAGACGACGACGAAGACGACGACGACGAAGAAGACGATGAAGAAGACGACGACGAAGACGACGACGACGAAGACGACGACGACGAAGACGACGAAGACGAAGAAGACGACGACGAAGACGACGACGACGAAGACGACGACGATGAAGAAGACGACGACGAAGAAGACGCCGACGAAGACGACGACGACGAAGACGACGACGACGAAGACAACGACGACGAAGAAGACGACGATGAAGACGACGACGACGAAGACGACGAAGACGACGACGACGAAGACGACGATGATGAAGACAACGACGACGAAGAAGATGCCGATGAAGACGACGACGACGAAGACGACGACGATGAAGAAGACGACGACGAAGACGACGACGACGAAGAAGACGACGACGAAGGAGACGACGACGAAGGAGACGACGACGAAGAAGACGACGACGAAGAAGACCGACGACGAAGAAGACGACGACGAAGAAGACGACGACGACGATGAAGACGACGACGACGAAGAAGATGACGATGAACACGACGACGACGAAGACGACGACGACGAAGAAGACGACGACGAAGACGACGACGAAGACGACGACGACGAAGTAGACGACGACGAAGAAGACGACGACGAAGACGACGACGAAAGACGACGACGATGAAGAAGACGACGAAGACGACGACGACAAAGAAGACGACGACGAAGAAGAGGACGACGAAGAAGACGACGACGAAGAAGACGGACGACGAAGAAGACGACGACGAAGAAGACGACGACGAAGAAGACGACGACGAAGAAGACGACGACGAAGAAGACGACGACGACGAAGACGACGAACGAAGAAGACGACGACGAAGAAGACGACGACGAAGAAGACGACGACGAAGAAGACGACGACGAAGAAGACGACGACGAAGAAGACGACGACGAAGAAGACGACGACGAAGAAGACGACGACGAAGAAGACGACGACGAAGAAGACGACGACGAAGAAGACGACGACGAAGAAGACGACGACGAAGTAGACGACGACGAAGAAGACGACGACGAAGAAGACGACGACGAAGAAGACGACGACGAAGAAGGACGACGACGAAGAAGACGACGACGAAGAAGACGACGACGAAGACGACGACGATGAAGAAGACGACGACGAAGACGACGACGACGAAGACGACGACGACGAAGAAGACGACGACGAAGACGACGACGACGAAGACGACGACGACGAAGACGACGACGACGAAGAAGACGACGACGAAGACGAAGACGACGAAGAAGACGACGACGACGACGACAAAGACGACGACGACGAAGAAGACGATGACGATGACGGCGACGACGAAAGAAGACGACGACGAAGACGACGACGACGAAGAAGACGACGATGAAGAAGACGACGACGAAGACGACGACGACGAAGACGCCGACGCCGACGACGACGAAGACGCCGACGACGACAACGAAGAAGACGACGACGAAGACGACGACGACGAAGACGACGACGACGAAGAAGACGACGACGAAGAAGACGACGACGAAGAAGACGACGACGAAGAAGACGACGACGAAGAAGACGACGACGAAGAAGACGACGACGAAGAAGACGACGACGAAGAAGACGACGACGAAGAAGACGACGACGAAGAAGACGACGACGAAGAAGACGACGACGAAGACGACGACGACGAAGAAGACGATGAAGAAGACGACGACGAAGACGACGACGACGAAGACGACGACGACGAAGACGACGAAGACGAAGAAGACGACGACGAAGACGACGAAGACGAAGACGACGACGATGAAGAAGACGACGACGAAGAAGACGCCGACGAAGACGACGACGACGAAGACGACGACGACGAAGACAACGACGACGAAGAAGACGACGATGAAGACGACGACGACGAAGACGACGACGACGAAGACGACGATGATGAAGACAACGACGACGAAGAAGATGCCGATGAAGACGACGACGACGAAGACGACGACGACGAAGAAGACGACGACGAAGACGACGACGACGAAGAAGACGACGACGAAGGAGACGACGACGAAGGAGACGACGACGAAGAAGACGACGACGAAGAAGACGACGACGAAAGAGACGACGACGAAGAAGACGACGACGACGATGAAGACGACGACGACGAAGAAGATGACGATGAAGACGACGACGACGAAGACGACGACGACGAAGAAGACGACGACGAAGACGACGACGAAGACGACGACGACGAAGTAGACGACGACGAAGAAGACGACGACGAAGACGACGACGAAGACGACGACGATGAAGAAGACGACGAAGACGACGACGACAAAGAAGACGACGACGAAGAAGACGACGACGAAGAAGACGAACGACGAAGAAGACGACGACGAAGAAGACGACGACGAAGAAGACGACGACGAAGAAGACGACGACGAAGAAGACGACGACGAAGAAGACGACGACGAAGAAGACGACGACGAAGAAGACGACGACGAAGAAGACGACGACGAAGAAGACGACGACGAAGAAGACGACGACGAAGAAGACGACGACGAAGAAGACGACGACGAAGAAGACGACGACGAAGAAGACGACGACGAAGAAGACGACGACGAAGAAGACGACGACGAAGAAGACGACGACGATGAAGACGACGACGAAGAAGACGACGACGAAGAAGACGACGACGAAGAAGACGACGACGAAGGAAGACGACGACGAAGAAGACGAACGACGAAGAAGACGACGACGAAGAAGACGACGACGAAGAAGACGACGACGAAGAAGACGACGACGAAGAAGACGACGACGAAGAAGACGACGACGAAGAAGACGACGACGAAGAAGACGACGACGAAGAAGACGACGACGAAGAAGACGACGACGAAGTAGACGACGACGAAGAAGACGACGACGAAGAAGACGACGACGAAGAAGACGACGACGAAGAAGACGACGACGAAGAAGACGACGACGAAGAAGACGATGATGAAGACGACGACGACGAAGAAGATGACGACGAAGACGACAACGACGAAGACGACGACGACGAAGAAGACGACGACGAAGACGACGACGACGAAGATGACGACGACGAAGAAGACGACAACGAAGAAGACAACGATGAAGACGAAGACGACGAAGAAGACGACGACGAAGACGACGACGACAAAGACGACGACGACGAAGAAGACGACGACGAAGACGGGGACGACGAAGAAGACGACGACGACGAAGAAGACGACGATGAAGAAGACGACGACGAAGACGACGACGACGAAGACGCCGACGCCGACGACGACGAAGACGCCGACGACGATGATGAAGAAGACGACGACGAAGACGACGACGACGAAGACGACGACGACGAAGACGACGACGACGAAGACGACGACGACGAAGACGACGACGACGAAGACGACGACGACGAAGACGACGACGACGACGATGAAGACGACGACGATGAAGAAGATGACGACGAAGAAGACGACGACGAAGACGACGACGACGAAGAAGACGCCGACGAAGACGACGACGACGAAGAAGACGACGACGAAGGAGACGACGACGAAGGAGACGACGACGAAGAAGACGACGACGAAGATGACGACGACGAAGAAGACGACGACGAAGAAGACGACGACGAAGAAGACGACGACGAAGAAGACGACGACGAAGAAGACGACGACGAAGACGACGACGACGAAGACGACGACGACGACGACGAAGAAGACGCCCACGAAGACGACGACGACGAAGACGACGACGACGAAGAAGACGACGACGAAGAAGACGACGACGAAGAAGACGACGACGAAGAAGACGACGACGAAGACGACGACGACGAAGACGACGACGACGAAGAAGACGACGACGAAGACGACGACGACGAAGACGACGACGACGAAGAAGACGACGACGAAGACGACGACGACGAAGAAGACGACGACGAAGAAGACGACGACGAAGACGACGATGACGAAGAAGACGACGACGAAGAAAACGACGACGAAGACGACGACGAAGAAGACGACGAAGAAGACGACGACGACGAAGACGACGACGAAGAAGACGACGAGGAAGAAGACGACGACGACGAAGACGACGACGACGAAGAAGACGACGACGAAGAAGACGACGACGAAGAAGACGACGACGAAGAAGACGACGACGAAGAAGATGACGACGAAGAAGACGACGACGAAGAAGAGGACGACGAAGAAGACGACGACGAAGAAGACGACGACGAAGAAGACGACGACGAAGAAGACGACGACGAAGTAGACGACGACGAAGAAGACGACGACGAAGAAGACGACGACGAAGAAGACGACGACGAAGAAGACGACGACGAAGAAGACGACGACGAAGAAGACGACGACGAAGAAGACGACGACGAAGAAGACGACGATGACGAAGAAGACGACGACGAAGAAGACGACGACGAAGAAGACGAGGACGAAGAAGACGACGACGAAGAAGACGACGACGAAGTAGACGACGACGAAGAAGACGACGACGAAGAAGACGACGACGAAGAAGACGACGACGAAGAAGACGACGACGAAGAAGACGACGACGAAGAAGACGATGATGAAGACGACGACGACGAAGAAGATGACGACGAAGACGACAACGACGAAGACGACGACGACGAAGAAGACGACGACGAAGACGACGACGACGAAGATGACGACGACGAAGAAGACGACAACGAAGAAGACAACGATGAAGACGAAGACGACGAAGAAGACGACGACGAAGACGACGACGACAAAGACGACGACGACGAAGAAGACGACGACGAAGACGGCGACGACGAAGAAGACGACGACGAAGACGACGACGACGAAGAAGACGACGATGAAGAAGACGACGACGAAGACGACGACGACGAAGACGCCGACGCCGACGACGACGAAGACGCCGACGACGATGATGAAGAAGACGACGACGAAGACGACGACGACGAAGACGACGACGACGAAGACGACGACGACGAAGACGACGACGACGAAGACGACGACGACGAAGACGACGACGACGAAGACGACGACGACGAAGACGACGACGACGACGATGAAGACGACGACGATGAAGAAGATGACGACGAAGAAGACGACGACGAAGACGACGACGACGAAGAAGACGCCGACGAAGACGACGACGACGAAGAAGACGACGACGAAGGAGACGACGACGAAGGAGACGACGACGAAGAAGACGACGACGAAGATGACGACGACGAAGAAGACGACGACGAAGAAGACGACGACGAAGAAGACGACGACGAAGAAGACGACGACGAAGAAGACGACGACGAAGACGACGACGACGAAGACGACGACGACGACGACGAAGAAGACGCCCACGAAGACGACGACGACGAAGACGACGACGACGAAGAAGACGACGACGAAGAAGACGACGACGAAGAAGACGACGACGAAGAAGACGACGACGAAGACGACGACGACGAAGACGACGACGACGAAGAAGACGACGACGAAGACGACGACGACGAAGACGACGACGACGAAGAAGACGACGACGAAGACGACGACGACGAAGAAGACGACGACGAAGAAGACGACGACGAAGACGACGATGACGAAGAAGACGACGACGAAGAAAACGACGACGAAGACGACGACGAAGAAGACGACGAAGAAGACGACGACGACGAAGACGACGACGAAGAAGACGACGAGGAAGAAGACGACGACGACGAAGACGACGACGACGAAGAAGACGACGACGAAGAAGACGACGACGAAGAAGACGACGACGAAGAAGACGACGACGAAGAAGATGACGACGAAGAAGACGACGACGAAGAAGAGGACGACGAAGAAGACGACGACGAAGAAGACGACGACGAAGAAGACGACGACGAAGAAGACGACGACGAAGTAGACGACGACGAAGAAGACGACGACGAAGAAGACGACGACGAAGAAGACGACGACGAAGAAGACGACGACGAAGAAGACGACGACGAAGAAGACGACGACGAAGAAGACGACGACGAAGAAGACGACGATGACGAAGAAGACGACGACGAAGAAGACGACGACGAAGAAGACGAGGACGAAGAAGACGACGACGACGAAGACGACGACGACGAAGAAGACGACGACGAAGACGACGACGACGAAGACGACGACGACGAAGACGACGACGACGAAGAAGACGACGACGAAGAACACGACGACGAAGAAGACGACGACGAAGAAGACGACGACGAAGGAGACGACGACGAAGGAGACGACGACGAAGGAGACGACGACGAAGAAGACGACGACGAAGAAGACGACGACGAAGAAGACGACGACGAAGAAGACGACGACGAAGAAGACGACGACGAAGAAGACGACGACGAAGACGACGACGACGAAGACGACGACGACGACGACGAAGAAGACGACGACGAAGACGACGACGACGAAGACGACGACGACGAAGAAGACGACGACGAAGAAGACGACGACGAAGAAGACGACGACGAAGAAGACGACGACGAAGAAGACGACGACGAAGAAGACGACGACGAAGAAGACGACGACGAAGAAGACGACGACGAAGAAGACGACGACGATGAAGACGACGACGAAGAAGACGACGACGAAGAAGACGACGACGAAGAAGACGACGACGAAGAAGACGACGACGAAGAAGACGACGACGAAGAAGACGACGACGAAGAAGACGACGACGAAGAAGACGACGACGAAGAAGACGACGACGAAGAAGACGACGACGAAGAAGACGACGACGAAGAAGACGACGACGAAGAAGACGACGACGAAGAAGACGACGACGAAGAAGACGACGACGAAGAAGACGACGACGAAGTAGACGACGACGAAGAAGACGACGGCGAAGAAGACGACGACGAAGAAGACGACGACGAAGAAGACGACGACGAAGAAGACGACGACGAAGAAGACGATGATGAAGACGACGACGACGAAGAAGATGACGACGAAGACGACGACGACGAAGAAGACGACGATGAAGAAGACGACGACGAAGACGACGACGACGAAGACGCCGACGCCGACGACGACGAAGACGCCGACGACGATGATGAAGAAGACGACGACGAAGACGACGACGACGAAGACGACGACGACGAAGACGACGACGACGAAGACGACGACGACGAAGACGACGACGACGAAGACGACGACGACGAAGACGACGACGACGACGATGAAGACGACGACGATGAAGAAGATGACGACGAAGAAGACGACGATGAAGACGACGACGACGAAGAAGACGCCGACGAAGACGACGACGACGAAGAAGACGACGACGAAGGAGACGACGACGAAGGAGACGACGACGAAGAAGACGACGACGAAGATGACGACGACGAAGAAGACGACGACGAAGAAGACGACGACGAAGAAGACGACGACGAAGAAGACGACGACGAAGAAGACGACGACGAAGACGACGACGACGAAGACGACGACGACGACGACGAAGAAGACGCCCACAAAGACGACGACGACGAAGACGACGACGACGAAGAAGACGACGACGAAGAAGACGACGACGAAGAAGACGACGACGAAGAAGACGACGACGAAGACGACGACGACGAAGACGACGACGACGAAGAAGACGACGACGAAGACGACGACGACGAAGACGACGACGACGAAGAAGACGACGACGAAGACGACGACGACGAAGAAGACGACGACGAAGAAGACGACGACGAAGACGACGATGACGAAGAAGACGACGACGAAGAAAACGACGACGAAGACGACGACGAAGAAGACGACGAAGAAGACGACGACGACGAAGACGACGACGAAGAAGACGACGAGGAAGAAGACGACGACGACGAAGACGACGACGACGAAGAAGACGACGACGAAGAAGACGACGACGAAGAAGACGACGACGAAGAAGACGACGACGAAGATGATGACGACGAAGAAGACGACGACGAAGAAGAGGACGACGAAGAAGACGACGACGAAGAAGACGACGACGAAGAAGACGACGACGAAGAAGACGACGACGAAGTAGACGACGACGAAGAAGACGACGACGAAGAAGACGACGACGAAGAAGACGACGACGAAGAAGACGACGACGAAGAAGACGACGACGAAGAAGACGACGACGAAGAAGACGACGACGAAGAAGACGACGATGACGAAGAAGACGACGACGAAGAAGACGACGACGAAGAAGACGAGGACGAAGAAGACGACGACGACGAAGACGACGACGACGAAGAAGACGACGACGAAGACGACGACGACGAAGACGACGACGACGAAGAAGACGACGACGAAGAAGACGACGACGAAGAAGACGACGACGAAGAAGACGACGACGAAGGAGACGACGACGAAGGAGACGACGACGAAGGAGACGACGACGAAGAAGAAGACGACGAAGAAGACGACGACGAAGAAGACGACGACGAAGAAGACGACGACGAAGAAGACGACGACGAAGACGACGACGACGAAGACGACGACGACGACGACGAAGAAGACGACGACGAAGACGACGACGACGAAGACGACGACGACGAAGAAGACGACGACGAAGAAGACGACGACGAAGAAGACGACGACGAAGAAGACAACGACGAAGACGACGACGACGAAGACGACGACGACGACGACGAAGAAGACGACGACGAAGACGACGACGACGAAGACGACGACGACGAAGAAGACGACGACGAAGAAGACGACGACGAAGAAGACGACGACGAAGAAGACGACGACGAAGACGACGACGACGAAGACGACGACGACGAAGACGACGACGACGAAGAAGACGACGAGGAAGAAGACGACGACGAAGAAGACGACGACGAAGAAGACGACGACGAAGAAGAAGACGACGACGAAGAAGACGACGACGAAGACGACGACGACGAAGAAGACGACGATGAAGAAGACGACGACGAAGAAGACGACGACGAAGAAGACGACGACGAAGAAGACGACGACGATGAAGACGACGACGAAGAAGACGACGACGAAGAAGACGACGACGAAGAAGACGACGACGAAGAAGACGACGACGAAGAAGACGACGACGAAGAAGACGACGACGAAGAAGACGACGACGAAGAAGACGACGACGAAGAAGACGACGACGAAGAAGACGACGACGAAGAAGACGACGACGAAGAAGACGACGACGAAGAAGACGACGACGAAGACGACGACGACGAAGAAGACGACGACGAAGACGACGACGACGAAGAAGACGACGACGAAGACGACGACGACGAAGACGACGACGACGAAGAAGACGACGACGAAGAAGACGACTACGAAGAAGAAGACGACGACGAAGAAGACGACGACGAAGACGACGACGACGAAGAAGACGACGACGAAGAAGACGAAGACGAAGAAGACGACGACGAAGAAGACGACGACGAAGACGACGACGACGACGAAGAAGACGACGACGAAGAAGACGACGACGAAGAAGACGACGACGAAGAAGACGACGACGAAGAAGACGACGACGAAGAAGACGACGACGAAGAAGACGACGACGAAGAAGACGACGACGAAGAAGACGACGACGAAGAAGACGACGACGATGAAGACGACGACGAAGAAGACGACGACGAAGAAGACGACGACGAAGAAGACGACGACGAAGAAGACGACGACGAAGAAGACGACGACGAAGAAGACGACGACGAAGAAGACGACGAAGAAGAAGACGACGACGAAGAAGACGACGACGAAGAAGACGACGACGAAGAAGACGACGACGAAGAAGACGACGACGAAGAAGACGACGACGAAGAAGACGACGACGAAGTAGACGACGACGAAGAAGACGACGACGAAGAAGACAACGACGAAGAAGACGACGACGAAGAAGACGACGACGAAGAAGACGACGACGAAGAAGACGACGACGAAGACGACGACGACGAAGAAGACGACGACGAAGACGACGACGACGAAGAAGACGACGATGAAGACGACGACGACGAAGACGACGACG
>JAXLNO010002569.1:0-32500 GCA_038087875.1 Malacoraja senta | reverse complement strand
GACGAAGAAGACGACGACGAAGACGACGACGAAGAAGACGACGACGAAGAAGAGGACGACGAAGAAGACCACGACGAAGAAGACGACGACGAAGAAGACGACGACGAAGCAGACGACGACGAAGTAGACGAAGACGAAGAAGACGACGACGAAGAAGACGACGACGAAGAAGACGACGACGAAGAAGACGACGACGAAGAAGACGACGACGAAGAAGACGACGACGAAGAAGAGGACGACGAAGAAGACGACGACGAAGAAGACGACGACGAAGAAGACGACGACGAAGAAGACGAGGACAAAGAAGACGACGACGACGAAGACGACGACGACGAAGAAGACGACGACGAAGACGACGACGACGAAGACGACGACGACGAAGAAGACGACGACGAAGAAGACGACGACGAAGAAGACGACGACAAAGGAGACGACGACGAAGGAGACGACGACGAAGGAGACGACGACGAAGGAGACGACGACGAAGGAGACGACGACGAAGAAGACGACGACGAAGAAGACGACGACGAAGAAGACGACGACGAAGAAGACGACGACGAAGAAGACGACGACGAAGAAGACGACGACGAAGACGACGACGACGAAGACGACGACGACGACGACGAAGAAGACGACGACGAAGACGACGACGACGAAGACGACGACGACGAAGAAGACGACGACGAAGAAGACGACGACGAAGAAGACGACGACGAAGAAGACGACGACGAAGACGACGACGACGAAGACGACGACGACGAAGACGACGACGACGAAGAAGACGACGAGGAAGAAGACGACGACGAAGAAGACGACGACGAAGAAGACGACGACGAAGAAGAAGACGACGATGAAGAAGATGACGACGAAGACGACGACGACGAAGAAGACGACGACGAAGACGACGACGACAAAGACGACGACGACGAAGAAGACGACGACGAAGACGACGACGACGAAGAAGACGACGACAAAGAAGACGACGACGAAGACGACGACGACGAAGATGGTGACGACGATGAAGACGACGACGACGAAAACGACGACGACGAAGAAGACGACGACGAAGACGACGACGACGAAGACGACGACGATGAAGACGACGACGACGACGATGAAGACGACGACGACGAAGAAGACGACGACGAAAACGACGATGACGAAGAAGACGACGATGAAGACGACGACGACGAAGACGACGACGACGAAGACGATGACGACGACGATGAAGACGATGACGACGAAGAAGACGATGATGAAGATGACGACGACGAAGACGAGGACGACGAAGAAGACGACGACGAAGACGACGACGACGAAGAAGACGACGACGAAGAAGACGACGACGAAGAAGACGACGACGAAGAAGACGACGACGAAGAAGACGACGACGAAGAAGACGACGACGAAGAAGAGGACGACGAAGAAGACGACGACGAAGAAGACGACGACGAAGAAGACGACGACGAAGAAGACGAGGACAAAGAAGACGACGACGACGAAGACGACGACGACGAAGAAGACGACGACGAAGACGACGACGACGAAGACGACGACGACGAAGAAGACGACGACGAAGAAGACGACGACGAAGGAGACGACGACGAAGGAGACGACGACGAAGGAGACGACGACGAAGGAGACGACGACGAAGGAGACGACGACGAAGGAGACGACGACGAAGAAGACGACGACGAAGAAGACGACGACGAAGAAGACGACGACGAAGAAGACGACGACGAAGAAGACGACGACGAAGAAGACGACGATGAAGAAGACGACGACGAAGACGACGACGACGAAGACGACGACGACGACGACGAAGAAGACGACGACGAAGACGACGACGACGAAGACGACGACGACGAAGAAGACGACGACGAAGAAGACGACGACGAAGAAGACGACGACGAAGAAGACGACGACGAAGACGACGACGACGAAGACGACGACGACGAAGACGACGACGACGAAGAAGACGACGAGGAAGAAGACGACGACGAAGAAGACGACGACGAAGAAGACGACGACGAAGAAGAAGACGACGATGAAGAAGATGACGACGAAGACGACGACGACGAAGAAGACGACGACGAAGACGACGACGACAAAGACGACGACGACGAAGAAGACGACGACGAAGACGACGACGACGAAGAAGACGACGACAAAGAAGACGACGACGAAGACGACGACGACGAAGACGGCGACGACGATGACGAAGAAGACGACGATGAAGACGACGACGACAAAAACGACGACGACGAAGAAGACGACGACGAAGACGACGACGACGAAGACGACGACGATGAAGACGACGACGACGACGATGAAGACGACGACGACGAAGAAGACGACGACGAAAACGACGATGACGAAGAAGACGACGATGAAGACGACGACGACGAAGACAACGACGACGAAGACGATGACGACGACGATGAAGACGATGACGACGAAGAAGACGATGATGAAGATGACGACGACGAAGACGAGGACGACGAAGAAGACGACGACGAAGACGACGACGACGAAGAAGACGACGACGAAGAAGACGACGACGACGAAGACGACGACGACGAAGTAGACGACGACGAAGAAGACGACGACGAAGAAGACGACGACGAAGAAGACGACGACGAAGAAGACGACGACGAAGAAGACGACGACGAAGAAAACGACGACGAAGACGACGACGACGAAGACGACGACGACGAAGACGACGACGACGAAGACGACGACGACGAAGATGCCGACGACGAAGAAGACGACGACGAAGAAGACGACGACGAAGAAGACGACGAAGAAGGAGACGACGACGAAGGAGACGACGACGAAGGAGACGACGACGAAGGAGACGACGACGAAGAAGACGACGACGAAGAAGACGACGACGAAGAAGACGACGACGAAGAAGACGACGACGAAAACGACGATGACGAAGAAGACGACGATGAAGACGACGACGACGAAGACGACGACGACGAAGACGATGACGACGACGATGAAGACGATGACGACGAAGAAGACGATGATGAAGATGACGACGACGAAGACGAGGACGACGAAGAAGACGACGACGAAGACGACGACGACGAAGAAGACGACGACGAAGAAGACGACGACGACGAAGACGACGACGACGAAGTAGACGACGACGAAGAAGACGACGACGAAGAAGACGACGACGAAGAAGACGACGACGAAGAAGACGATGACGAAGAAGACGACGACGAAGAAAACGACGACGAAGACGACGACGACGAAGACGACGACGACGAAGACGACGACGACGAAGACGACGACGACGAAGATGACGACGACGAAGAAGACGACGACGAAGAAGACGACGACGAAGAAGACGACGAAGAAGGAGACGACGACGAAGGAGACGACGACGAAGGAGACGACGACGAAGGAGACGACGACGAAGGAGACGACGACGAAGAAGACGACGACGAAGAAGACGACGACGAAGAAGACGACGACGAAGAAGACGACGACGAAGAAGATGACAACGAAGATGACGACGATGAAGACGACGACGGCGACGAAGAAGAAGACGACGACGAAGACGACGACGACGAAGACGACGACGACGAAGAAGACGACGACGAAGAAGACGACGACGAAGAAGACGACGACGAAGAAGACGACGACGAAGACGACGACGACGAAGACGACGACGACGAAGACGACGACGACGAAGAAGACGACGACGAAGAAGACGACGACGAAGAAGACGACGACGAAGAAGACGACGACGAAAAGACGACGACGAAGAAGACGACGACGAAGAAGACGACGACGAAGAAGACGACGACGAAGAAGACGACGAAGAAGAAGACGACGACGAAGAAGACGACGACGAAGAAGACGACGACGAAGACGACGACGACGAAGAAGACGACGACGAAGACGACGACGACGAAGACGACGACGACGAAGAAGACGACGACGTAGAAGACGACGACGAAGAAGACAACGACGAAGACGACGACGACGAAGAAGACGACGACGAAGACGACGACGACGAAGAAGACGACGATGAAGATGACGACGACGAAGAAGACGAAGACGAAGAAGACGACGACGAAGACGACGACGACGAAGACGGCGCCGACGACGACGAAGAAGACGACGACGAAGACGACGATGAAGACGACGACGACGAAGAAGACGACGACGAAGACGACGACGACGAAGACGACGACGACGACGAAGAAGACGACGATGACGAAGAAGATGACGATGAAGACGACGATGACGAAGACGACGACAACGAAGAAGACGACGACGAAGACGACGATGACGAAGAAGACGACGACGAACAAGACGACGACGAAGAAGACGACGACGAAGAAGACGACGACGAAGAAGACGACGACGAAGAAGACGACGACGAAGAAGACGACGACGAAGAAGACGAGGAAGAAGAAGATGACGACGAAGACGACGACGACGAAGAAGACGACGACGAAGAAGACGACGACGAAGACGGCGACGACGAAGAAGACGACGACGAAGACGACGACGACGAAGAAGACGACGACGAAGAAGACGACGACGAAGAAGAAGACGACGAAGAAGACGATGACGAAGAAGACGACGACGAAGAAGACGACGATGAAGAAGACGACGACGAAGAAGAGGACGACGAAGAAGACGACGACGAAGAAGACGACGACGAAGAAGACGAGGACGAAGAAGACGACGACGACGAAGACGACGACGACGAAGAAGACGACGACGAAGACGACGACGACGAAGACGACGACGACGAAGAAGACGACGACGAAGGAGACGACGACGAAGGAGACGACGACGAAGGAGACGACGACGAAGGAGACGACGACGAAGGAGACGACGACGAAGGAGACGACGACGAAGCAGACGACGACGAAGAAGACGACGACGAAGAAGACGACGACGAAGAAGACGACGACGAAGAAGACGACGACGAAGACGACGACGACGAAGACGACGACGACGACGACGAAGAAGACGACGACGAAGACGACGACGACGAAGACGACGACGACGAAGAAGACGACGACGAAGAAGACGACGACGAAGAAGACGACGACGAAGAAGACGACGACGAGGACGACGACGACGAAGACGACGACGACGAAGATGACGACGACGAAGAAGACGACGAGGAAGAAGACGACGACGAAGAAGACGACGACGAAGAAGACGACGACGAAGAAGAAGACGACGACGAAGAAGACGACGACGAAGACAACGACGACGAAGAAGACGACGACGAAGACGACGACGACAAAGACGACGACGACGAAGAAGACGACGACGAAGACGACGACGACGAAGAAGACGACGACAAAGAAGACGACGACGAAGACGACGACGACGAAGACGGCGACGACGACGACGAAGAAGACGACGATGAAGACGACGACGACGAAAACGACGACGACGAAGAAGACGACGACGAAGACGACGACGACGAAGACGACGACGACGAAGACGACGACGACGACGATGAAGACGACGACGACGAAGAAGACGACGACGAAAACGACGATGACGAAGAAGACGACGATGAAGACGACGACGACGAAGACGACGACGACGAAGACGATGACGACGACGATGAAGACGATGACGACGAAGAAGACGATGATGAAGACGACGACGACGAAGACGAGGACGACGAAGAAGACGACGACGAAGACGACGACGACGAAGAAGACGACGACGAAGAAGACGACGACGACGAAGACGACGACGACGAAGTAGACGACGACGAAGAAGACGACGACGAAGAAGACGACGACGAAGAAGACGACGACGAAGAAGACGACGACGAAGAAGACGATGACGAAGAAGACGACGACGAAGACGACGACGACGAAGACGACGACGACGAAGACGACGACGACGAAGACGACGACGACGAAGATGACGACGACGAAGAAGACGACGACGAAGAAGACGACGACGAAGAAGACGACGACGAAGGAGACGACGACGAAGGAGACGACGACGAAGGAGACGACGACGAAGAAGACGACGACGAAGAAGACGACGACGAAGAAGACGACGACGAAGAAGACGACGACGAAGAAGATGACGACGAAGACGACGACGACGAAGACGACGACGGCGACGAAGAAGAAGACGACGACGAAGACGGCGACGAAGAAGAAGACGACGACGAAGACGACGACGACGAAGACGACGACGACGAAGAAGACGACGACGAAGAAGACGACGACGAAGAAGACGACGACGAAGAAGACGACGACGAAGACGACGACGACGAAGACGACGACGACGAAGACGACGACGACGAAGAAGACGACGACGAAGAAGACGACGACGAAGAAGACGACGACGAAGAAGACGACGACGAAGAAGACGACGACGAAGAAGACGACGACGAAGAAGACGAGGACGAAGAAGACGACGACGAAGAAGACGACGAAGAAGAAGACGACGATGAAGAAGACGACGACGAAGAAGACGACGATGAAGACGACGACGACGAAGAAGACGACGACGAAGACGACGACGACGAAGACGACGACGACGAAGAAGACGACGACGTAGAAGACGACGACGAAGAAGACGACGACGAAGACGACGACGACGAAGAAGACGACGACGAAGACGACGACGACGAAGAAGACGACGATGAAGATGACGACGACGAAGAAGACGAAGACGAAGAAGACGACGACGAAGACGACGACGAAGAAGACGACGACGAAGAAGACGACGACGAAGCAGACGACGACGAAGTAGACGACGACGAAGAAGACGACGACGAAGAAGACGACGACGAAGAAGACGACGACGAAGAAGACGACGACGAAGAAGACGACGACGAAGAAGACGACGACGAAGAAGAGGACGACGAAGAAGACGACGACGAAGAAGACGACGACGAAGAAGACGACGACGAAGAAGACGAGGACGAAGAAGACGACGACGACGAAGACGACGACGACGAAGAAGACGACGACGAAGACGACGACGACGAAGACGACGACGACGAAGAAGACGACGACGAAGAAGACGACGACGAAGAAGACGACGACGAAGGAGACGACGACGAAGGAGACGACGACGAAGGAGACGACGACGAAGGAGACGACGACGAAGGAGACGACGACGAAGAAGACGACGACGAAGAAGACGACGACGAAGAAGACGACGACGAAGAAGACGACGACGAAGAAGACGACGACGAAGAAGACGACGACGAAGACGACGACGACGAAGACGACGACGACGAAGACGACGACGACGAAGAAGACGACGACGAAGAAGACGACGACGAAGAAGACGACGACGAAGAAGACGACGACGAAGACGACGACGACGAAGACGACGACGACGAAGACGACGACGACGAAGAAGACGACGAGGAAGAAGACGATGAGGAAGAAGACGACGACGAAGAAGACGACGACGAAGAAGAAGACGACGACGAAGAAGACGACGACGAAGACGACGACGACGAAGAAGACGACGACGAAGACGACGACGACAAAGATGACGACGACGAAGAAGACGACGACGAAGACGACGACGACGAAGAAGACGACGACAAAGAAGACGACGACGAAGACGACGACGACGAAGACGGCGACGACGACGACGAAGAAGACGACGATGAAGACGACGACGACGAAAACGACGACGACGAAGAAGACGACGACGAAGACGACGACGACGAAGACGACGACGACGAAGACAACGACGACGACGATGAAGACGAAGACGACGAAGTAGACGACGACGAAAACGACGATGACGAAGAAGACGACGATGAAGACGACGACGACGAAGACGACGACGACGAAGACGATGACGACGACGATGAAGATGATGACGACGAAGAAGACGATGATGAAGATGACGACGACGAAGACGAGGACGACGAAGAAGACGACGACGAAGACGACGACGACGAAGAAGACGACGACGAAGAAGACGACGACGAAGACGACGACGACGAAGAAGACGACGACGAAGAAGACGACGACGACGAAGACGACGACGACGAAGTAGACGACGACGAAGAAGACGACGACGAAGAAGATGACGACGAAGAAGACGACGACGAAGAAGACGACGACGAAGAAGACGACGACGAAGAAGACGACGACGAAGACGACGACGACGAAGACGACGACGACGAAGACGACGACGACGAAGACGACGACGACGAAGATGACGACGACGAAGAAGACGACGACGAAGAAGACGACGATGAAGAAGACGACGACGAAGAAGACGACGAAGGAGACGACGACGAAGGAGACGACGACGAAGGAGACGACGACGAAGAAGACGACGACGAAGAAGACGACGACGAAGAAGACGACGACGAAGAAGACGACGACGAAGAAGATGACGACGAAGACGACGACGATGAAGACGACGACGGCGACGAAGAAGAAGACGACGACGAAGACGACGACGACGAAGACGACGACGACGAAGAAGACGATGACGAAGAAGACGACGACGAAGAAGACGACGACGAAGAAGACGACGACGAAGAAGACGACGACGAAGAAGACGACGACGAAGAAGACGACGACGAAGAAGACGACGACGAAGAAGACGAGGAAGAAGAAGATGACGACGAAGACGACGACGACGAAGAAGACGACGACGAAGAAGACGACGACGAAGACGGCGACGACGAAGAAGACGACGACGAAGACGACGACGACGAAGAAGACGACGACGAAGAAGACGACGACGAAGAAGACGACGACGAAGAAGACGATGACGAAGAAGACGACGACGAAGAAGACGACGATGAAGAAGACGACGACGAAGAAGAGGACGACGAAGAAGACGACGACGAAGAAGACGACGACGAAGAAGACGAGGACGAAGAAGACGACGACGACGAAGACGACGACGACGAAGAAGACGACGACGAAGACGACGACGACGAAGACGACGACGACGAAGAAGACGACGACGAAGGAGACGACGACGAAGGAGACGACGACGAAGGAGACGACGACGAAGGAGACGACGACGAAGGAGACGACGACGAAGGAGACGACGACGAAGCAGACGACGACGAAGAAGACGACGACGAAGAAGACGACGACGAAGAAGACGACGACGAAGACGACGACGACGAAGACGACGACGACGACGACGAAGAAGACGACGACGAAGACGACGACGACGAAGACGACGACGACGAAGAAGACGACGACGAAGAAGACGACGACGAAGAAGACGACGACGAAGAAGACGACGACGAGGACGACGACGACGAAGACGACGACGACGAAGATGACGACGACGAAGAAGACGACGAGGAAGAAGACGACGACGAAGAAGACGACGACGAAGAAGACGACGACGAAGAAGAAGACGACGACGAAGAAGACGACGACGAAGACAACGACGACGAAGAAGATGACGACGACGAAGACGACGACGACGAAGACGATGACGACGACGATGAAGACGATGACGACGAAGAAGACGATGATGAAGACGACGACGACGAAGACGAGGACGACGAAGAAGACGACGACGAAGACGACGACGACGAAGAAGACGACGACGAAGAAGACGACGACGACGAAGACGACGACGACGAAGTAGACGACGAAGAAGAAGACGACGACGAAGAAGACGACGACGAAGAAGACGACGACGAAGAAGACGACGACGAAGAAGACGACGACGAAGAAGACGACGACGAAGACGACGACGACGAAGACGACGACGACGAAGACGACGACGACGAAGACGACGACGACGAAGACGACGACGACGAAGAAGACGACGACGAAGAAGACGACGACGAAGAAGACGACGACGAAGAAGACGACGACGAAGGAGACGACGACGAAGGAGACGACGACGAAGAAGACGACGACGAAGAAGACGACGACGAAGAAGACGACGACGAAGAAGACGACGACGAAGAAGATGACGACGAAGACGACGACGACGAAGACGACGACGGCGACGAAGAAGAAGACGACGACGAAGACGGCGACGAAGAAGAAGACGACGACGAAGACGACGACGACGAAGACGACGACGACGAAGAAGACGACGACGAAGAAGACGACGACGAAGAAGACGACGACGAAGAAGACGACGACGAAGACGACGACGACGAAGACGACGACGACGAAGACGACGACGACGAAGAAGACGACGACGAAGAAGACGACGACGAAGAAGACGACGACGAAGAAGACGACGACGAAGAAGACGACGACGAAGAAGACGACGACGAAGAAGACGAGCACGAAGAAGACGACGACGAAGAAGACGACGAAGAAGAAGACGACGACGAAGAAGACGACGACGAAGAAGACGACGACGAAGACGACGACGACGAAGAAGACGACGACGAAGACGACGACGACGAAGACGACGACGACGAAGAAGACGACGACGTAGAAGACGACGACGAAGAAGACGACGACGAAGACGACGACGACGAAGAAGACGACGACGAAGACGACGACGACGAAGAAGACGACGACGAAGATGACGACGACGAAGAAGACGACGACGAAGAAGACGACGACGAAGAAGACGACGACGAAGAAGACGACGACGAAGGAGACGACGACGAAGGAGACGACGACGAAGAAGACGACGACGAAGAAGACGACGACGAAGAAGACGACGACGAAGAAGACGACGACGAAGAAGACGACGACGAAGAAGACGACGACGAAGAAGACGACGACGAAGAAGACGACGACGAAGACGACGACGACGAAGACGATGACGACGACGACGAAGAAGACGACGACGAAGACGATGACGACGAAGACGACGACGACGAAGAAGACGACGACGAAGAAGACGACGACGAAGAAGACGACGACGAAGAAGACGACGACGAAGACGACGACGACGAAGACGACGACGACGAAGACGACGACGACGAAGAAGACGACGAGGAAGAAGACGATGAGGAAGAAGACGACGACGAAGAAGACGACGACGAAGAAGAAGACGACGACGAAGAAGACGACGACGAAGACGACGACGACGAAGAAGACGACGACGAAGACGACGACGACAAAGATGACGACGACGAAGAAGACGACGACGAAGACGACGACGACGAAGAAGACGACGACAAAGAAGACGACGACGAAGACGACGACGACGAAGACGGCGACGACGACGACGAAGAAGACGACGATGAAGACGACGACGACGAAAACGACGACGACGAAGAAGACGACGACGAAGACGACGACGACGAAGACGACGACGACGAAGACGACGACGACGACGATGAAGACGAAGACGACGAAGTAGACGACGACGAAAACGACGATGACGAAGAAGACGACGATGAAGACGACGACGACGAAGACGACGACGACGAAGACGATGACGACGACGATGAAGATGATGACGACGAAGAAGACGATGATGAAGATGACGACGACGAAGACGAGGACGACGAAGAAGACGACGACGAAGACGACGACGACGAAGAAGACGACGACGAAGAAGACGACGACGACGAAGACGACAACGACGAAGTAGACGACGACGAATAAGACGACGACGAAGAAGATGACGACGAAGAAGACGACGACGAAGAAGACGACGACGAAGAAGACGACGACGAAGAAGACGACGACGAAGACGACGACGACGAAGACGACGACGACGAAGACGACGACGACGAAGACGACGACGACGAAGACGACGACGACGAAGAAGACGACGACGAAGAAGACGACGATGAAGAAGACGACGACGAAGAAGACGACGAAGGAGACGACGACGAAGGAGACGACGACGAAGGAGACGACGACGAAGAAGACGACGACGAAGAAGACGACGACGAAGAAGACGACGACGAAGAAGACGACGACGAAGAAGATGACGACGAAGACGACGACGATGAAGACGACGACGGCGACGAAGAAGAAGACGACGACGAAGACGACGACGACGAAGACGACGACGACGAAGAAGACGACGACGAAGAAGACGACGACGAAGAAGACGACGACGAAGAAGACGACGACGAAGACGACGACGACGAAGACGACGACGACGAAGACGACGACGACGAAGAAGACGACGACGAAGAAGACGACGACGAAGAAGACGACGACGAAGAAGACGACGACGAAGAAGACGACGACGAAGAAGACGACGAAGAAGAAGACGACGACGAAGAAGACGACGACGAAGAAGACGACGACGAAGACGACGACGACGAAGAAGACGACGACGAAGACGACGACGACGAAGACGACGACGACGAAGAAGACGACGACGTAGAAGACGGCGACGAAGAAGACGACGACGAAGACGACGACGACGAAGAAGACGACGACGAAGACGACGACGACGAAGAAGACGACGATGAAGATGACGACGACGAAGAAGACGAAGACGAAGAAGACGACGACGAAGACGACGACGACGAAGACGGCGCCGACGACGACGAAGAAGACGACGACGAAGACGACGATGAAGACGACGACGACGAAGAAGACGACGACGAAGACGACAACGACGAAGACGACGACGACGACGAAGAAGACGACGATGACGAAGAAGATGACGATGAAGACGACGACGACGAAGACGACGACGACGAAGAAGACGACGACGAAGACGACGACGACGAAGAAGACAACGACGAAGAAGACGACGACGAAGATGACGACGACGAAGTAGACGACGACGAAGAAGACGACGACGAAGACGACGACGACGAAGACGACGACGAAGAAGACGACGAAGACGACGACGATGAAGAAGACGATGACGAAGAAGACGACGACGAAGAAGACGACGACGAAGAAGACGACGACGAAGAAGACGACGACGAAGAAGACGACGACGAAGAAGACGACGACGAAGAAGACGACGACGAAGAAGACGAGGAAGAAGAAGATGACAACGAAGACGACGACGACGAAGAAGACGACGACGAAGAAGACGACGACGAAGACGGCGACGACGAAGAAGACGACGACGAAGACGACGACGACGAAGAAGACGACGACGAAGAAGACGACGACGAAGAAGACGACGACGAAGAAGACGACGACGAAGAAGACGACGACGAAGAAGACGACGACGAAGAAGACGACGACGAAGAAGACGACGACGAAGAAGAGGACGACGAAGAAGACGACGACGAAGAAGACGACGACGAAGAAGACGACGACGAAGAAGACGAGGACGAAGAAGACCACGACGACGAAGACGACGACGACGAAGAAGACGACGACGAAGACGACGACGACGAAGACGACGACGACGAAGAAGACGACGACGAAGAAGACGACGACGAAGAAGACGACGACGAAGGAGACGACGACGAAGGAGACGACGACGAAGGAGACGACGACGAAGGAGACGACGACGAAGAAGACGACGACGAAGAAGACGACGACGAAGAAGACGACGACGAAGAAGACGACGACGATGAAGACGACGACGAAGACGACGACGACGAAGACGACGACGACGACGACGAAGAAGACGACGACGAAGACGACGACGACGTAGAAGACGACGACGAAGAAGACGACGACGAAGACGACGACGACGAAGAAGACGACGACGAAGACGACGACGACGAAGAAGACGACGATGAAGATGACGACGACGAAGAAGACGAAGACGAAGAAGACGACGACGAAGACGACGACGACGAAGACGGCGCCGACGACGACGAAGAAGACGACGACGAAGACGACGATGAAGACGACGACGACGAAGAAGACGACGACGAAGACGACGACGACGAAGACGACGACGACGACGAAGAAGACGACGATGACGAAGAAGATGACGATGAAGACGACGACGACGAAGACGACGACGACGAAGAAGACGACGACGAAGACGACGACGACGAAGAAGAAAACGACGAAGAAGACGACGACGAAGATGACGACGACGAAGTAGACGACGACGAAGAAGACGACGACGAAGACGACGATGACGAAGACGACGACGAAGAAGACGACGAAGACGACGACGATGAAGAAGACGACGACGAAGAAGACGACGACGAAGAAGACGACGACGAAGAAGACGACGACGAAGAAGACGACGACGAAGAAGACGACGACGAAGAAGACGACGACGAAGAAGACGACGATGAAGAAGACGAGGAAGAAGAAGATGACGACGAAGACGACGACGACGAAGAAGACAACGACGAAGAAGACGACGACGAAGATGACGACGACGAAGTAGACGACGACGAAGAAGACGACGACGAAGACGACGACGACGAAGACGACGACGAAGAAGACGACGAAGACGACGACGAAGAAGAAGACGACGACGAAGAAGACGACGACGAAGAAGACGACGACGAAGAAGACGACGACGAAGAAGACGACGACGAAGAAGACGATGACGAAGAAGATGACGATGAAGACGACGACGACGAAGACGACGACGACGAAGAAGACGACGACGAAGACGACGACGACGAAGAAGACAACGACGAAGAAGACGACGACGAAGATGACGACGACGAAGTAGACGACGACGAAGAAGACGACGACGAAGACGACGATGACGAAGACGACGACGAAGAAGACGACGAAGACGACGACGATGAAGAAGACGACGACGAAGAAGACGACGACGAAGAAGACGACGACGAAGAAGACGACGACGAAGAAGACGACGACGAAGAAGACGACGACGAAGAAGACGACGACGAAGAAGACGATGACGAAGAAGAGGACGACGAAGAAGACGACGACGAAGAAGACGACGACGAAGAAGACGACGACGAAGAAGACGAGGACGAAGAAGACGACGACGACGAAGACGACGATGACGAAGAAGACGACGACGAAGACGACGACGACGAAGACGACGACGACGAAGAAGACGACGACGAAGAAGACGACGACGAAGAAGACGACGACGAAGGAGACGACGACGAAGGAGACGACGACGAAGGAGACGACGACGAAGGAGACGACGACGAAGGAGACGACGACGAAGGAGACGACGACGAAGAAGACGACGACGAAGAAGACGACGACGAAGAAGACGACGACGAAGAAGACGACGACGACCAAGACGACGACGACGACGACGAAGAAGACGACGACGAAGACGACGACGACGAAGACGACGACGACGAAGAAGACGACGACGAAGAAGACGACGATGAAGAAGACGACGACGAAGAAGACGACGACGAAGACGACGACGACGAAGACGACGACGACGAAGATGACGACGACAAAGAAGACGACGAGGAAGAAGACGACGACGAAGAAGACGACGACGAAGAAGACGACGACGAAGAAGAAGACGACGACGAAGAAGACGACGACGAAGACGACGACGACGAAGAAGACGACGACGAAGACGACGACGACAAAGACGACGACGACGAAGAAGACGACGACGAAGACGACGACGACGAAGAAGACGACGACAAAGAAGCCGACGACGAAGACGACGACGACGAAGACGGCGACGACGACGACGAAGAAGACGACGATGAAGACGACGACGACGAAAACGACGACGACGAAGAAGACGACGACGAAGACGACGACGACGAAGAAGACGACGACGAAGACGACGACGACGACGATGAAGACGACGACGACGAAGAAGACGACGACGAAAACGACGATGACGAAGAAGACGACGATGAAGACGACGACGACGAAGACGACGACGACTAAGACGATGACGACGACGATGAAGACGATGACGACGAAGAAGACGATGATGAAGACGACGACGACGAAGACGAGGACGACGAAGAAGACGACGACGAAGACGACGACGAAGACGACGACGACGAAGAAGACGACGACGAAGAAGACGACGACGACGAAGACGACGACGACGAAGTAGACGACGACGAAGAAGACGACGACGAAGAAGACGACGACGAAGAAGACGACGACGAAGAAGACGACGACAAAGAAGATGACGACGAAGAAGACGACGACGAAGACGACGACGACGAAGACGACGACGACGAAGACGACGACGACGAAGATGACGACGACGAAGATGACGACGACGAAGAAGACGACGACGAAGAAGACGACGACGAAGAAGACGACGACGAAGAAGACGACGACGAAGGAGACGACGACGAAGGAGACGACGACGAAGGAGACGACGACGAAGAAGACGACGACGAAGAAGACGACGACGAAGAAGACGACGACGAAGAAGACGACGACGAAGAAGACGACGACGACGACGAAGACGACGACGGCGACGAAGAAGAAGACGACGACGAAGACGACGACGACGAAGACGACGACGACGAAGAAGACGACGACGAAGAAGACGACGACGAAGAAGACGACGACGAAGAAGGCGACGACGAAGACGACGACGACGAAGAAGACGACGACGAAGAAGACGACGACGAAGAAGACGACGACGAAGAAGACGACGAAGAAGAAGACGACGACGAAGAAGACGACGACGAAGAAGACGACGACGAAGACGACGACGACGAAGAAGACGACGACGAAGACGACGACGACGAAGACGACGACGACGAAGAAGACGACGACGTAGAAGACGACGACGAAGAAGACGACGACGAAGACGACGACGACGAAGAAGACGACGACGAAGACGACGACGACGAAGAAGACGACGATGAAGATGACGACGACGAAGAAGACGAAGACGAAGAAGACGACGACGAAGACGACGACGACGAAGACGGCGCCGACGACGACGAAGAAGACGACGACGAAGACGACGATGAAGACGACGACGACGAAGAAGACGACGACGAAGACGACGACGATGAAGACGACGACGACGAAGAAGACGACGATGACGAAGAAGATGACGATGAAGACGACGACGACGAAGACGACGACGACGAAGAAGACGACGACGAAGACGACGACGACGAAGAAGACAACGACGAAGAAGACGACGACGAAGATGACGACGACGAAGTAGACAACGACGAAGAAGACGACGACGAAGACGACGACGACGAAGACGACGACGAAGAAGACGACGAAGACGACGACGATGAAGAAGACGATGACGAAGAAGACGACGACGAAGAAGACGACGACGAAGAAGACGACGACGAAGAAGACGACGACGAAGAAGACGACGACGAAGAAGACGACGACGAAGAAGACGAGGAAGAAGAAGATGACGACGAAGACGACGACGACGAAGAAGACGACGACGAAGAAGACGACGACGAAGACGGCGACGACGAAGATGACAACGACGAAGAAGACGACGACGACGAAGACGACAACGACAAAGAAGACGACGACGACGACGAAGACGACGACGACGAAGAAGACGACGACGAAGAAGACGACGACGAAGACGACGACGACGAAGACGACGACGACGAAGAAGACGACGACGAAGAAGACGACGACGAAGAAGACGACGACGAAGACGACGACGACGAAGAAGACGACGATGAAGACGACGACGACGAAGAAGACGACGACGAAGATGACGACGACGAAGAAGACGACGACGAAGAAGACGACGACGAAGACGACGACGACGAAGACGCCGCCGACGATGACGAAGAAGACGACGACGAAGACGACGACGAAGACGACGACGACGAAGAAGACGACGACGAAGACGACGACGACGAAGACGACGACGACGACGAAGAAGACGACGATGACGAAGAAGATGACGATGAATACGACGACGACGAAGACGACGACGACGAAGAAGACGACGACGAAGACGACGACGACGAAGAAGACAACGACGAAGAAGACGACGACGAAGACGACGATGACGAAGTAGACGACGACGAAGAAGACGACGACAAAGACGACGATGACGAAGACGACGACGAAGAAGACGACGAAGACGACGACGACGAAGAAGACGACGACGAAGAAGAGGACGACGAATAAGACGACGACGAAGAAGACGACGACGAAGAAGACGACGACGAAGAAGACGACGACGAAGAAGACGACGACGAAGAAGACGACGAAGAAGATGACGAGGAAGAAGAAGACGACGACGAAGACGACGACGACGAAGAAGACGACGACGAAGAAGACGACGACGAAGACGCCGACGACGAAGACGACAACGACGAAGAAGACGACGACGAAGACGACGACGACGAAGACGACAACGACGAAGAAGACGACGACGACGACGAAGACGACGACGACGAAGAAGACGACGACGAAGAAGACGACGACGAAGACGACGACGACGAAGAAGACGACGACGAAGAAGACGACGACGAAGACGACGACGACGAAGAAGACGACGACGAAGAAGATGACGACGAAGCCGACGAAGACGACGACGACGAAGAAGACGACGACGAAGAAGACGACGACGAAGACGACGACGACGAAGAAGACGACGACGAAGACGACGACGACAAAGACGACGACGACGAAGAAGAAGACGACGAAGACGACGATGACTAAGAAGACGACGACGAAGACGACGACGACGAAGAAGACGACGACGAAGAAGACGACGACGAAGACGACGACGACGAAGACGCCGACGACGACGACGAAGAAGACGACGATGAAGACGACGACGACGAAAACGACGACGACGAAGAAGACGACGACGAAGACGACGACAACGAAGATGACGACGACGAAGACGACGACTACGACGATGAAGACGACGACGACGAAGAAGACGACGACGAAAACGACGACGACGAAGAAGACGACGACGAAGACGACGACGACGAAGACGACGATGACGAACACGACGACGACGACGATGAAGACGACGACGACGAAGACGACGACGACGAAGAAGACGACGACGAAGACGACGACGACGAAGAAGACGACGACGAAGTAGACGACGACGAAGAAGACGACGACGAAGACGACGACGACGAAGAAGACGACGAAGACGACGACGACGAAGAAGACGACGACGAAGAAGACGACGAAGAAGACGACGACGAAGAAGACGACGACGAAGAAGACGACGACGAAGAAGACGACGACGAAGAAGACGACGACGAAGAAGACGACGACGAAGAAGACGACGACGAAGAAGACGACGACGAAGACGACGACGACGAAGACGACGACGACGAAGAAGACGACGACGAAGACGACGACGACGAAGACGACGACGACGAAGAAGACGACGACGAAGAAGACGACGACGAAGAAGACGACGACGAAGAAGACGACGATGAAGAAGACGACGACGAAGGAGACGACGACGAAGGAGACGACGACGAAGACGACGACGACGAAGACGACGACGACGACGACGAAGAAGACGACGACAACGACGAAGACGACGACGACGAAGAAGACGACGACGAAGAAGACGACGACGAAGAAGACGACGACGAAGACGACGACGACGAAGAAGACGACGAAGACGACGACGACGAAGAAGACGACGACGAAGAAGACGACGACGAAGAAGACGACGACGAAGAAGACGACGACGAAGAAGACGACGACGAAGAAGACGACGACGAAGAAGACGACGACGAAGAAGACGACGACGAAGAAGACGACGACGAAGAAGACGACGACGAAGACGACGACGACGAAGACGACGACGACGAAGAAGACGACGACGAAGACGACGACGACGAAGACGACGACGACGAAGAAGACGACGACGAAGAAGACGACGACGAAGAAGACGACGACGAAGAAGACGACGACGAAGGAGACGACGACGAAGGAGACGACGACGAAGAAGACGACGACGAAGAAGACGACGACGAAGAAGACGACGACGAAGAAGACGACGACGAAGAAGACGACGACGAAGAAGACGACGACGAAGACGACGACGACAAAGACGACGACGACGACGACGAAGAAGACGACGACTACGACGAAGACGACGACGACGAAGAAGACGACGACGAAGAAGACGACGACGAAGAAGACGACGACGAAGAAGACGACGATGAAGACGACGACGACGAAGACGACGATGACGAAGACGACGACGACGAAGAAGACGACGACGAAGACGACGACGACGAAGACGACGACGACGAAGAAGACGACGACGAAGAAGACGACGACGAAGAAGACGACGACGAAGAAGACGACGACGAAGAAGACGACGACGAAGAAGACGACGACGAAGACGACGACGACGAAGACGACGACGACGACGACGAAGAAGACGACGACAACGACGAAGACGACGACGACGAAGAAGACGACGACGAAGAAGACGACGACGAAGAAGACGACGACGAAGACGACGACGACGAAGAAGACGACGAAGACGACGACGATGAAGACGACGACGACGAAGAAGACGACGACGAAGAAGACGACGACGAAGAAGACGACGACGAAGAAGACGACGACGAAGAAGACGACGACGAAGAAGACGACGACGAAGAAGACGACGACGACGAAGACGACGACGACGACGACGAAGAAGACGACGACAACGACGAAGACGACGACGACGAAGAAGACGACGACGAAGAAGACGACGACGAAGAAGACGACGACGAAGACGACGACGATGAAGAAGACGACGAAAACGACGACGATGAAGACGACGACGAAGAAGACGACGACGAAGGAGACGACGACGAAGGAGACGACGACGAAGAAGACGACGACGAAGAAGACGACGACGAAGAAGACGACGACGAAGAAGACGACGACGAAGGAGACGACGACGAAGGAGACGACGACGAAGGAGACGACGACGAAGAAGACGACGACGAAGAAGACGACGACGAAGAAGACGACGACGAAGAAGACGACGACGAAGAAGACGACGACGAAGACGACGACGACGAAGACGACGACGACGACGACGAAGAAGACGACGACAACGACGAAGACGACGACGACGAAGAAGACGACGACGAAGAAGACGACGACGAAGAAGACGACGACGAAGACGACGACGACGAAGAAGACGACGAAGACGACGACGACGAAGACGACGAAGACGACGACGACGAAGACGACGACGACGAAGACGACGACGACGAAGAAGACGACGACGAAGGAGACGACGACGAAGGAGACGACGACGAAGGAGACGACGACGAAGAAGACGACGACGAAGAAGACGACGACGAAGAAGACGACGACGAAGAAGACGACGACGAAGAAGACGACGACGAAGAAGACGACGACGAAGACGACGACGACGAAGACGACGACGACGACAACGACGAAGACGACGACAACGACGAAGACGACGACGACGAAGAAGACGACGACGAAGAAGACGACGACGAAGAAGACGACGACGAAGACGACGACGACGAAGAAGACGACGAAGACGACGACGATGAAGACGACGACGACGAAGAAGACGACGACGAAGAAGACGACGACGAAGAAGACGACGACGAAGAAGACGACGACGAAGAAGACGACGACGAAGAAGACGACGACGAAGACGACGACGACGAAGACGACGACGACGACGACGAAGAAGACGACGACAACGACGAAGACGTCGATGACGAAGAAGACGACGACGAAGAAGACGACGACGAAGAAGACGACGACGAAGACGACGACGACGAAGAAGACGACGAAGACGACGACGATGAAGACGACGACGACGAAGAAGACGACGACGAATGAGACGACGACGAAGGAGACGACGACGAAGAAGACGACGACGAAGAAGACGACGACGAAGAAGACGACGACGAAGAAGACGACGACGAAGAAGACGACGACGAAGGAGACGACGACGAAGGAGACGACGACGAAGAAGACGACGACGAAGAAGACGACGACGAAGAAGACGACGACGAAGAAGACGACGACGAAGAAGACGACGACGAAGAAGACGACGACGAAGAAGATGACGACGAAGACGACGACGACGAAGACGACGACGACGACGACGAAGAAGACGACGACGAAGACGACGACGACGAAGACGACGACGACGAAGAAGACGACGACGAAGGAGACGACGACGAAGGAGACGACGACGAAGGAGACGACGACGAAGAAGACGACGACGAAGAAGACGACGACGAAGAAGACGACGACGAAGAAGACGACGACGAAGAAGACGACGACGAAGAAGACGACGACGAAGACGACGACGACGAAGATGACGACGACGACAACGAAGAAGACGACGACAACGACGAAGACGACGACGACGAAGAAGACGACGACGAAGAAGACGACGACGAAGAAGACGACGACGAAGACGACGACGACGAAGAAGACGACGAAGACGACGACGATGAAGACGACGACGACGAAGAAGACGACGATGAAGAAGACGACGACGAAGAAGACGACGACGAAGAAGACGACGACGAAGAAGACGACGACGAAGAAGAGGACGACGAAGACGACGACGACGAAGACGACGACGACGACGACGAAGAAGACGACGACAACGACGAAGACGACGACGACGAAGAAGACGACGACGAAGAAGACGACGACGAAGAAGACGACGACGAAGACGACGACGACGAAGAAGACGACGAAGACGACGACGATGAAGACGACGACGACGAAGAAGACGACGACGAATGAGACGACGACGAAGGAGACGACGACGAAGAAGACGACGACGAAGAAGACGACGACGAAGAAGACGACGACGAAGAAGACGCCGACGAAGAAGACGACGACGAAGGAGACGACGACGAAGGAGACGACGACGAAGAAGACGACGACGAAGAAGACGATGACGAAGAAGACGACGACGAAGAAGACGACGACGAAGAAGACGACGACGAAGAAGACGACGACGAAGACGACGACGACGAAGACGACGACGACGACGACGAAGAAGACGACGACAACGACGAAGACGACGACGACGAAGAAGACGACGACGAAGAAGACGACGACGAAGAAGACGACGACGAAGACGACGACGACGAAGAAGACGACGAAGACGACGACGAGGAAGACGACGACGACGAAGAAGACGACGACGAAGAAGACGACGACGAAGAAGACGACGACGAAGAAGACGACGACGAAGAAGACGACGACGAAGAAGACGACGACGAAGAAGACGACGACGAAGAAGACGACGACGAAGAAGACGACGACGAAGAAGACGACGACGAAGAAGACGACGACGAAGACGACGACGACGAAGACGACGACGACGAAGACGACGACGACGAAGACGACGACGACGAAGAAGACGACGACGAAGGAGACGACGACGAAGGAGACGACGACGAAGGAGACGACGACGAAGGAGACGACGACGAAGGAGACGACGACGAAGGAGACGACGACGAAGGAGACGACGACGAAGGAGACGACGACGAAGAAGACGACGACGAAGTAGACGACGACGAAGAAGACGACGACGAAGAAGACGACGACGAAGAAGACGACGACGAAGAAGACGACGACGAAGACGACGACGACGAAGACGACGACGACGACGACGAAGAAGACGACGACGACGAAGACGACGACGACGAAGAAGACGACGACGAAGAAGACGACGACGAAGAAGACGACGACGAAGAAGACGACGACGAAGACGACGACGACGAAGACGACGACGACGAAGACGATGACGACGAAGACGACGACGACGAAGAAGATGACGACGAAGACGACGACGACGAAGACGACGACGACGAAGAAGACGACGACGAAGACGACGACGACGAAGACGACGACGAAGACGACGACGACGAAGACGACGACGACGAAGAAGACGACGACGACGAAGAAGACGACGACGAAGAAGACGACGACGAAGAAGACGACGACGAAGAAGACGACGACGAAGGAGACGACGACGAAGGAGACGACGACGAAGAAGACGACGACGAAGAAGACGACGACGACGAAGAAGACGACGACGAAGAAGACGACGACGAAGAAGACGACGACGAAGAAGACGACGACGAAGAAGACGACGACGAAGACGACGACGACGAAGACGACGACGACGCCGAAGAAGACGACGAGGAAGACGACGACGAAGACGACGACGACGAAGAAGACGACGACGAAGAAGACGACGACGAAGAAGACGACGACGAAGAAGACGACGACGAACAAGACGACGACGAGGAAGACGACGACGAAGAAGACGACGACGAAGAAGACGACGACGAAGAAGACGACGACGAAGACGACGACGACGAAGACGACGACGACGAAGAAGACGACGACGAAGACGACGACGACGAAGACGACGACGACGAAGAAGACGACGACGAAGAAGACGACGACGAAGACGACGACGACGAAGAAGACGACGACGAAGACGACGACGACGAAGAAGACGACGACGAAGACGACGACGAAGAAGAAGACGACGACGAAGAAGATGACGACGAAGACGACGACGACGAAGACGCCGACGATGACGACGAAGAAGACGACGACGAAGATGACGACGAAGACGACGACGACGAAGAAGACGACGACGAAGACGACGACGACGAAGACGACGACGACGACGAAGAAGACGACGATGACGAAGAAGATGACGATGAAGACGACGACGACGAAGACGACGACGACGAAGAAGACGATGACGAAGACGACGATGACGAAGAAGACGACGACGAAGAAGACGACGACGAAGACGACGACGACGAAGTAGACGACGATGAAGAAGACGATGACGAAGACGACGATGACGAAGACGACGACGACGAAGAAGACGACGAAGACGACGACGAAGAAGACGACGACGAACAAGACAACGACGAAGAAGACGACGACGAAGAAGACGACGACGAAGAAGACGACGACGAAGAAGACGACGACGAAGATGATGACGACGAAGAAGACGACGACGAAGACGACGACGACGAAGACGACGATGACGAAGACGACGACGACGACGATGAAGACGACGACGACGAAGAAGACGACGACGAAGAAGACGACGACGAAGACGACGACGACGAAGAAGACGACGACGAAGACGACGACGACGAAGAAGACGACGACGAAGAAGACGACGACGAAGACGACGACGACGAAGTAGACGACGACGAAGAAGATGACGACGAAGACGACGACGACGAAGACGACGACGACGAAGAAGACGACGAAGACGACGACAACGAAGAAGACGACGACGAAGAAGACGACGACGAAGACGACGACGACGAAGACGACGACGACGACGACGAAGAAGACGACGACAACGACGAAGACGACGACGACGAAGAAGACGACGACGAAGAAGACGACGACGAAGAAGACGACGACGAAGAAGACGACGACGAAGACGACGACGACGAAGACGACGACGACGAAGACGACGACGACGAAGAAGACGACGACGAAGACGACGACGACGAAGACGACGACGACGAAGAAGACGACGACGAAGACGACGACGACGAAGACGACGACGACGAAGTAGACGACGACGAAGAAGACGACGACGAAGAAGACGACGACGAAGAAGACGACGACGAAGGAGACGACGACGAAGGAGACGACGACGAAGGAGATGACGACGAAGAAGACGACGACGAAGAAGACAACGACGACGAAGAAGACGACGACGAAGAAGACGACGACGAAGAAGACGACGACGAAGAAGACGACGACGAAGAAGACGACGACGAAGACGACGACGACGAAGACGACGACGACGACGACGAAGAAGACGACGAGGAAGACGACGACGACGAAGACGACGACGACGAAGAAGACGACGACGAAGAAGACGACGACGAAGAAGACGACGACGAAGAAGACGACGACGAAGAAGACGACGACGAAGAAGACGACGACGAAGAAGACGACGACGAAGAAGATGACGACGAAGAAGACGACGACGAAGACGACGACGACGAAGTAGACGACGACGAAGAAGACGACGACGAAGACGACGACGACGAAGACGACGACGAAGAAGACGACGAAGACGACGACGACGAAGAAGACGATGACGAAGAAGACGACGACGAAGAAGACGACGACGAAGAAGACGACGACGAAGAAGACGACGACGAAGAAGACGACGACGAAGAAGACGACGACGAAGAAGACGACGACGAAGAAGACGAGGAAGAAGAAGATGACGACGAAGACGACGACGACGAAGAAGACGACGACGAAGAAGACGACGACGAAGACGGCGACGACGAAGAAGACGACGACGAAGACGACGACGACGAAGAAGACGACGACGAAGAAGACGACGACGAAGAAGACGACGACGAAGAAGACGACGACGAAGAAGACGACGACGAAGAAGACGACGACGAAGAAGACGACGACGAAGAAGAGGACGACGAAGAAGACGACGACGAAGAAGACGACGACGAAGAAGACGACGACGAAGAAGACGAGGACGAAGAAGACGACGACGACGAAGACGACGACGACGAAGAAGACGACGACGAAGACGACGACGACGAAGACGACGACGACGAAGAAGACGACGACGAAGAAGACGACGACGAAGAAGACGACGACGAAGGAGACGACGACGAAGGAGACGACGACGAAGGAGACGACGACGAAGGAGACGACGACGAAGGAGACGACGACGAAGAAGACGACGACGAAGAAGACGACGACGAAGAAGACGACGACGAAGAAGACGACGACGAAGAAGACGACGACGAAGACGACGACGACGAAGACGACGACGACGACGACGAAGAAGACGACGACGAAGACGACGACGACGTAGAAGACGACGACGAAGAAGACGACGACGAAGACGACGACGACGAAGAAGACGACGACGAAGACGACGACGACGAAGAAGACGACGATGAAGATGACGACGACGAAGAAGACGAAGACGAAGAAGACGACGACGAAGACGACGACGACGAAGACGGCGCCGACGACGACGAAGAAGACGACGACGAAGACGACGATGAAGACGACGACGACGAAGAAGACGACGACGAAGACGACGACGACGAAGACGACGACGACGAAGAAGACGACGATGACGAAGAAGATGACGATGAAGACGACGACGACGAAGACGACGACGACGAAGAAGACGACGACGAAGACGACGACGACGAAGAAGACAACGACGAAGAAGACGACGACGAAGATGACGACGACGAAGTAGACGACGACGAAGAGAGACGACGACGAGGACGACGACGACGAAGACGACGACGAAGAAGACGACGAAGACGACGACGATGAAGAAGACGACGACGAAGAAGACGACGACGAAGAAGACGACGACGAAGAAGACGACGACGAAGAAGACGACGACGAAGAAGACGACGACGAAGATGATGACGACGAAGAAGACGACGACGAAGACGACGACGACGAAGACGACGATGACGAAGACGACGACGACGACGATGAAGACGACGACGACGAAGAAGACGACGACGAAGAAGACGACGACGAAGACGATGACGACGAAGAAGACGACGACGAAGACGACGACGACGAAGAAGACGACGACGAAGAAGACGACGACGAAGACGACGACGACGAAGTAGACGACGACGAAGAAGACGACGACGAAGACGACGACGACGAAGACGATGACGACGAAGAAGACGACGAAGACGACGACAACGAAGAAGACGACGACGAAGAAGACGACGACGAAGACGACGACGACGAAGACGACGACGACGACGACGAAGAAGACGACGACAACGACGAAGACGACGACGACGAAGAAGACGACGACGAAGAAGACGACGACGAAGAAGACGACGACGAAGAAGACGACGACGAAGACGACGACGACGAAGACGACGACGACGAAGACGACGACGACGAAGAAGACGACGACGAAGACGACGACGACGAAGACGACGACGACGAAGAAGACGACGACGAAGACGACGACGACGAAGACGACGACGACGAAGTAGACGACGACGAAGAAGACGACGACGAAGAAGACGACGACGAAGAAGACGACGACGAAGAAGACGACGACGAAGGAGACGACGACGAAGGAGACGACGACGAAGAAGACGACGACGAAGAAGACGACGACGACGAAGAAGACGACGACGAAGAAGACGACGACGAAGAAGACGACGACGAAGAAGACGATGGCGAAGAAGACGACGACGAAGATGACGACGACGAAGACGACGACGACGACGACGAAGAAGACGACGAGGAAGACGACGACGACGAAGACGACGACGACGAAGAAGACGACGACGAAGAAGACGACGACGAAGAAGACGACGACGAAGAAGACGACGACGAAGAAGACGACGACGAAGAAGACGACGACGAAGAAGACGACGACGAAGAAGACGACGACGAAGAAGACGACGACGAAGACGACGACGACGAAGTAGACGACGACGAAGAAGACGACGACGAAGACGACGACGACGAAGACGACGACGAAGAAGACGACGAAGACGACGATGAAGAAGACGATGACGAAGAAGACGACGACGAAGAAGACGACGACGAAGAAGACGACGACGAAGAAGACGACGACGAAGAAGACGACGACGAAGAAGACGACGACGAAGAAGACGACGACGAAGAAGACGAGGAAGAAGAAGATGACGACGAAGACGACGACGACGAAGTAGACGACGACGAAGAAGACGACGACGAAGACGGCGACGACGAAGAAGACGACGACGAAGACGACGACGACGAAGAAGACGACGACGAAGAAGACGACGACGAAGAAGACGACGACGAAGAAGACGACGACGAAGAAGACGACGACGAAGAAGACGACGACGAAGAAGACGACGACGAAGAAGAGGACGACGAAGAAGACGACGACGAAGAAGACGACGACGAAGAAGACGACGACGAAGAAGACGAGGACGAAGAAGACGACGACGACGAAGACGACGACGACGAAGAAGACGACGACGAAGACGACGACGACGAAGACGACGACGACGAAGAAGACGACGACGAAGAAGACGACGACGAAGGAGACGACGACGAAGGAGACGACGACGAAGGAGACGACGACGAAGGAGACGACGACGAAGGAGACGACGACGAAGGAGACGACGACGAAGAAGACGACGACGAAGAAGACGACGACGAAGAAGACGACGACGAAGAAGACGACGACGAAGAAGACGACGACGAAGACGACGACGACGACGATGAAGAAGACGACGACGAAGACGACGACGACGTAGAAGACGACGACGAAGAAGACGACGACGAAGACGACGACGACGAAGAAGACGACGACGAAGACGACGACGACGAAGAAGACGACGATGAAGATGACGACGATGAAGAAGACGAAGACGAAGAAGACGACGACGAAGATGACGACGACGAAGACGGCGCCGACGACGACGAAGAAGACGACGACGAAGACGACGATGAAGACGACGACGACGAAGAAGACGACGACGAAGACGACGACGACGAAGACGACGACGACGACGAAGAAGACGACGATGACGAAGAAGATGACGATGAAGACGACGACGACGAAGACGACGACGACGAAGAAGACGACGACGAAGACGACGACGACGAAGAAGACAACGACGAAGAAGACGACGACGAAGATGACGACGACGAAGTAGACGACGACGAAGAAGACGACGACGAAGACGACGACGACGAAGACGACGACGAAGAAGACGACGAAGACGACGACGAAGAAGACGACGATGAAGAAGACGACGACGAAGAAGACGACGACGAAGAAGACGACGACGAAGAAGACGACGATGAAGAAGACGACGACGAAGAAGACGAGAAGAAGAAGATGACGACGAAGACGACGACGACGAAGAAGACGACGACGAAGAAGACGACGACGAAGAAGACGACGACGAAGAAGACGACGACGAAGAAGACGACGACGAAGATGACGACGACGAAGACGACGACGACGACGACGAAGAAGACGACGACGGAAGACGACGACGACGAAGACGACGACGACGAAGAAGACGACGACGAAGAAGACGACGACGAAGAAGACGACGACGAAGAAGACGACGACGAAGGAGACGACGACGAAGAAGACGACGACGAAGGAGACGACGACGAAGGAGACGACGACGAAGAAGACGACGACGAAGAAGACGACGACGAAGAAGACGACGACGAAGAAGACGACGACGAAGAAGACGACGACGAAGAAGACGACGACGAAGAAGACGACGACGAAGACGACGACGACGAAGACGACGACGACGACGAAGAAGACGACGACGAAGACGACGACGACGAAGACGACGACGACGAAGGAGACGACGACGAAGGAGACGACGACGAAGGAGACGACGACGAAGGAGACGACGACGAAGAAGACGACGACGAAGAAGACGACGACGAAGAAGACGACGACGAAGAAGACGACGACGAAGAAGACGACGACGAAGAAGACGACGACGAAGACGACGACGACGAAGATGACGACGACGACAACGAAGAAGACGACGACAACGACGAAGACGACGACGACGAAGAAGACGACGACGAAGAAGACGACGACGAAGAAGACGACGACGAAGACGACGACGACGAAGAAGACGACGAAGACGACGACGATGAAGACGACGACGACGAAGAAGACGACGACGAAGAAGACGACGACGAAGAAGACGACGACGAAGAAGACGACGACGAAGAAGACGACGACGAAGAAGACGACGACGAAGACGACGACGACGAAGACGACGACGACGACGACGAAGAAGACGACGACAACGACGAAGACGACGACGACGAAGAAGACGACGACGAAGAAGACGACGACGAAGAAGACGACGACGAAGACGACGACGACGAAGAAGACGACGAAGACGACGACGATGAAGACGACGACGACGAAGAAGACGACGACGAATGAGACGACGACGAAGGAGACGACGACGAAGAAGACGACGACGAAGAAGACGACGACGAAGAAGACGACGACGAAGAAGACGACGACGAAGAAGACGACGACGAAGGAGACGACGACGAAGGAGACGACGACGAAGAAGACGACGACGAAGAAGACGAAGACGAAGAAGACGACGACGAAGAAGACGACGACGAAGAAGACGACGACGAAGAAGACGACGACGAAGACGACGACGACGAAGACGACGACGACGACGACGACGAAGAAGACGACGACAACGACGAAGACGACGACGACGAAGAAGACGACGACGAAGAAGACGACGACGAAGAAGACGACGACGAAGACGACGACGACGAAGAAGACGACGAAGACGACGACGACGAAGACGACGACGAAGAAGACGACGACGAAGAAGACGACGACGAAGAAGACGACGACGAAGAAGACGACGACGAAGAAGACGACGACGAAGAAGACGACGACGAAGAAGACGACGACGAAGAAGACGACGACGAAGAAGACGACGACGAAGAAGACGACGACGAAGAAGACGACGACGAAGACGACGACGACGAAGACGACGACGAAGACGACGACGACGAAGACGACGACGACGAAGAAGACGACGACGAAGGAGACGACGACGAAGGAGACGACGACGAAGGAGACGACGACGAAGGAGACGACGACAAGGAGACGACGACGAAGGAGACGACGACGAAGGAGACGACGACGAAGGAGACGACGACGAAGGAGACGACGACGAAGGAGACGACGACGAAGAAGACGACGACGAAGAAGACGACGACGAAGAAGACGACGACGAAGAAGACGACGACGAAGACGACGACGACGAAGACGACGACGACGACGACGAAGAAGACGACGACGACGAAGACGACGACGACGAAGAAGACGACGACGAAGAAGACGACGACGAAGAAGACGACGACGAAGAAGACGACGACGAAGACGACGACGACGAAGACGACGACGACGAAGACGACGACGACGAAGACGACGACGACGAAGAAGACGACGACGAAGACGACGACGACGAAGACGACGACGACGAAGAAGACGACGACGAAGACGACGACGACGAAGACGACGACGAAGACGACGACGACGAAGACGACGACGACGAAGAAGACGACGACGAAGAAGACGACGACGAAGAAGACGACGACGAAGAAGACGACGACGAAGAAGACGACGACGAAGAAGACGACGACGAAGGAAGACGACGACGAAGAAGACGACGACGAAGAAGACGATGACGACGAAGAAGACGACGACGAAGAAGACGACGACGAAGAAGACGACGACGAAGAAGACGACGACGAAGAAGACGACGACGAAGAAGACGACGACGAAGACGACGACGACGAAGACGACGACGACGAGCGAAGACGACGACGAGGAAGACGAGACGAAGACGACGACGACGAAGAAGACGACGACGAAGAAGACGACGACGAAGAAGACGACGACGAAGAAGACGACGACGAAGAAGACGACGACGAAGGAAGACGACGACGAAGAAGACGACGACGAAGAAGACGACGACGAAGAAGACGACGACGAAGACGACGACGACGAAGACGACGACGAAGAAGACGACGACGAAGACGACGACGACGAAGACGACGACGACGAAGAAGACGACGACGAAGAAGACGACGACGAAGACGACGACGACGAAGTAGACGACGACGAAGAAGACGACGACGAAGACGACGACGACGAAGAC
>JAXLNO010002568.1:42305-106517 GCA_038087875.1 Malacoraja senta | reverse complement strand
GAAAAAAAGAGGAAGAATTAGATCTTCACCGCGCCTTTGGGTGCCGCAGCGGTAGATTCGCTGCCTTAAAGCGACCCCGACTACGGATGCTGTCTGTACGGAGTTTGTACGTTCTCCCCGCGACCTGCGTGGGTTTTCTCCGAGATCTTCGGTTTCCTCCCACACTCCAAAGACGTGCAGGTTTGTAGGTTAATTGGCTTGGTAAATGTAAAAATTGTCCCCAGTGTGTGTAGGATGGTGTTAATGTGCGGGGATCGCTGGTCGGCGCGGACCCGGTGGGCCGAAGGGCCCGTGTCTCTAAACTAAACTAAGTTGAACCTCTTGAACTTTAGTCAGTATTGACAACACAACAGCCAATCTGCACACAATCCTTTACTAATCAAGAATCTGTCAAATTCTGCCTTAATAATATCCACTGACTTGGCCTGCACGGCCGTCTGTGGCAAAGAATTCCACAGATTCACCACCCCCTGACTAAAGAAATTCCTCCCCATCTCCTTTCTAAAGTTCCGTCCTTTAATTCTGAGGCTGTGACCTCTGGTCCTAGACTCTCCCCCTAGTGGAAACATCCTCTCCACATCATCTCTATCCAGGTCTCCTTTCTTAAGGAGGCAGGATACTTCATTATGCATTAATCTGTTACTGTGTCTTAGACAATAGCAGGAGTAGGCCATTCGGCCCTTTGAGCCAGCACCGCCACTCAATGTGATCATGGCTGATCATCCCCAATCAGTACCCCGTTCCTGCCTTCTCCCCATATCCCCTGACTCCGCTATCTTTAAGAGCCCAATCTAGCTCTCTCTGGAAAGTATCCAGAGAACCGGCCTCCATCGCCCTCTGAGGCAGAGAATTCCACACTCGCCACTCTCTGTGAGAAAAAGTGTTTCCTCGTCTCCGTTCTAAATGGCCTACCCCTTATTCTTAAACTGTGTATTTTGCAAACCAGCAGCTGAGAAAGGTCAGAGGGTCATAGTTGATCGGGGAAGAATTAGGCCATTCGGCCCATCGTCTACTCCGCCATTCAATCATGACTGATCTATCTTTCCCTCTCAACCCCATTCTCCTGCCTTCTCCCCATAACCCCTGACACCCGCACTAATCAAGAATCTATATCTCTGTCTTAAGAATATCCATTGATTTGGCATCCAGAGCCTTCGGTGGCAAAGAATGCCACAGATTCACCACCCTCTGACTAAAGCATGCAGTCGCATTATACAACAACTTGGTTTGGGAACAGCTCTGCCCAAATTTTCACAAGAAAATTACAGTGGCTTGTGGATGTAGCCCAATCTATCACACAGACCAGACTCCCCGCCATCGACTCCATCTACACTTCACGCTGCCTCGGGAAAGCAGCCGACATAATCAAAGTCTTGTCCCACCCCGGTCATTCCTTCTTCTCCCCGCTCCCGTCTGGCAGAAAGTAGAGAAGCTTGAAAGCCCGCACCATCAGACGCAGGAACAGCTTCTTCCCCTCTGTTATCAGGCTTCTGAACGGCCCTTCCATAAGCCAGGGTACTGTCCCATTCACCTCTACCCCATTGCGGACATTGGACTTTGTCTGTGGAACTGGTGCGCTACAATGCTGAGAACTATATTCTGCACCCTGTATCTTCCCCTTTGCTCTATCTATTAGACAATAGACAATAGGTGCAGGAGTAGGCCATTCGGCCATTCGAGCCAGCACCGCCATTCAATGTGATCATGGCTGATCAACCCCAATCAGTACCCCGTTCCTGCCTTCTCCCCATATCCCCTGACTCCGCTATCTTTAAGAGCCCTATCTAGCTCTCTCTTGAAAGTATCCAGAGAACCGGCCTCCATCGCTCTCTGAGGCAGAGAATTCCACAGACTCACCACTCTCTGTGAGAAAAAGTGTTTCCTTGTCTCCGTTCTAAATGGCTTACTCCTTATTCTTATTGTACTGGAGTTTGACTTATTTTTTAGACTTGTACAGGTACAGCGTTGAAACAGGCCCTTGGCATTGAAAGCATCTTAATCTGTTATTCTTCAATGATACTCAAGGACATACAGTAGTTACTGAGTTTAGTTTAGAGATACAGCACAAAAACAGGCCCTTCAGCCCAACTTGCCCATGCCAACTAAGATGCCCCATCTGCACCAGTCCCTCTTGCCTCCATTTTGCCCAAATCCCTCTCAACCTTTCTAGCCATGTTTAATGTTCGACGTTATCCAGTTTAATTCAGTTTGCTTTAGAGATACAGCGCGGAAACAGGCCCATCGGACCTAAACTAAACTAAGTCATGTTCATAAGTGATAGGAGAAGAAGTAGGCCATTCGGCCCATCAGGTCAACTCCGCCATTCAATCATGGCTGATCTATCTCTCCCTCCCAACCCCATTCTCCTGCCTTTTCCCCATAGCCTCTGACACCCGTACTAATTGTGAATCACGAAACCAGAGGATCCAGGCTCCAGAGGTTAATTGGCTTCGGTAAAATTGTAAATTGTCCCTAGTGTGTGGGATAGACTAGAGTACGGGGATCGCTGGTTGGCGCAGACTCTCGATTAGTTGATTAGTTTGTGTTGTGACCCCTGGATCACAACCAGGGGTGACAACCCGTACTGATCAACTAATCGAGAGTGCGCGCCGACCAGCGATCCCCGTACACCAGCGCTATCCCACACACATTGGGGACAATTTACAATTTTGCCAAAGCCAATTAACCTGCACACTTGTACGTCTTTGGAGTGTGGGAGGAAACCGGAGCGCCCGGAGAAAACCCATGCAGGTCGCGGGGAAATGTACAGACAGCACCGGTGGTCGGGATCGAACCCCGGGGTCTCCGACGCTGTAAGGCAGCGTCTCTACGCGCTACGCCAGCATGCCGCCCGGTCGCAGTCGGGAACAAGTTCTCACCTTAGCTTCTCCGAAGACAATGTAGATGTCCGACACCGGGCTCTTGAAGACGTCGGGTTTCGTTATCACAAACAGGATGTTCTTGGACTTTCTGATGGTTATCCGTGTCACACCATGGACCTGGCGAAGGCCCAGCTTAGACATGGCCTGGGACAGAGTTGTGGGGGGGGGGGGGGGGTGGATTGGATGAGTGGAAGAGAGAGAGAGAGGGAGAGGGAGAGAGAGAATAAGACAAATGCAAGGAAACTGCACGGAAACAGGCCCTTCGGCCCGTCGAGTTCACACCGACCAGCGATCACCCATTCACAGACTATATGTTATCCCACTTTCTCATCCACTCCCTACACTTTATGGGCAATTTTCAGATGGACAATTAACCTACAAACCTGCATCAATGAAGTCTTGTCCAAGCTTGTACACTCTGGAATTTAGAGCCAGCACCGCCATTCAATGTGATCATGGCTGATCATCCCAATCAGTACCCCGTTCCTGCCTTCTCCCCATATCCCCTGACTCCGCTATTTTTAAGAGCCCTATCTAGCTCTCTCTTGAAAGCATCCAGAGAACCGGCCTCCACCGCCCTCTGAGGCAGAGAATTCCACAGACTCACCACTCTCTGTGAGAAAAAGTGTTTCCTCGTCTCCGTTCTAAATGGCTTACTCCTTATTCTTAAACTGTGGCCCCTGGTTCTGGACTCCCCCAACATCGGGAACATGTTTCCTGCCTCTAGCGTGTCCAAGCCCTTAACAATCTTATATATTTCAATGAGATGCCCTCTCATCCTTCTAAATTCCAGAGTGTACAAGCCCAGCCGCTCCATTCTCTCAGCATATGACAGTCCCGCCATCCCGGGAATTAACCTGGTGAACCTACGCTGCACTCCCTCAATGGCAAGAATGTTCTTCCTCAAATTAGGGGACCAAAACTGCACACAATACTCCAGGTGTGGTCTCACTAGGGCTCTGTACAACTGCAGAAGGACCTCTTTGCTCCTATATTCGATTCCTCTTGTTACAAAGGCCAACATGCCATTCGCTTTCTTCACTGCCTGCTGTACCTGCATGCTTACTTTCATAGGTACACAAAAATGCTGGAGAAACTCAGCGGGTGCAGCAGCATCTATGGAGCGAAGGAAATAGGCAACGTTTCGGGCCGAAACCCTTCTTCAGACTGATAGGGGGTGGGGAGAAGAAAGGAAAAAAGGAAAAGGCGGAGGAGGAGCCCGAGGGCTGGGGGAGGGGAGGAGACAACCAGATGGCTGATGAAGGGGAGGGGACAGCCAGGGCTAGCAGAATTGGGAGAATTCAATGTTCAGGCCACCAGGATGTAGACTGCCCAAGCGGAATATGAGGTGCATTTCCTCCAATTTACGGTGTTGCTCGCTGTGGCCATGGAGGAGACCCAGGACAGAGAGGTCAGATACGGAATGGGAGGGGGAGTTGAAGTGCTGAGCCACCGGGAGTTCAGGTTGGTTATTGCGGACCGACCGGAGGTGTTCGGCGAAACGATCGCCAAGCCTCCGCTTGGTCTCACCGATGTAGATCAGCTGGCATCTAGAGCAGCGATTGCAATAGATGAGGTTGTAGGAGATGCAGGTGAACCTCTGTCGCACCTGGAACGACTGCTTGGGTCCTTGAATGGAGTGGGGGGAGGTGAAGGGACAAGTGTTGCATCTCTTGCGGTTGCAAGGGAAAGTACCAGGGGAGGGGGTGGTATGGGAGGGAAGGGAAGAATTGACAAGGGAGTTACGGAGGGAGCGGTCTTTGCGGAAGGCAGACATGGGGCGAGATGGGAAGATGTGGCGAGTGGTGGGGTCACGTTGGAGGTGGCGAAACTGACGGAGGATCACTTGTTGTATGTGACGGCTGGTGGGGTGAAAGGTGAGGACTAGGGGGACTCTGCCTTTGTTGTGAGTGGGGGGATGGGGAAAGAGAGCAGTGTTGCGGGGTATGGCAGAGACCCTGGTGCGAGCCTCATCTATGGTGGAGGAGGGGAACCCCCGTTCCCTGAAGAATGAGGACATTTCAGATGCCCTGGTGTGGAACGCCTCATCCTGGGAGCAGATGCGGCGTAGACGGAGGAATTGGGAGTGGGGGATGGAGTCCTTACAGGAAGCAGGGTGGGAAGAAGTGTAGTCCAGATAGCCATGGGAGTCGGTAGGTTTGTAGTGGATGTCGGTAAGGAGTCTATCACCTGCGATGGAGATAGTGAGGTCAAGGAATGGTAGGGAAGTGTCGGAAATGGTCCAGGTGTATTTGAGTGCCGGATGGAAGTTGGTGGTGAAGCGGATGAAGTCAGTCAGTTGTGTGTGGGTGCAGGATGTGGCACCAAAACAATCATCGATGTAGCGGAGGTAGAGGTCGGGGATGGGGCCCTGGTACGCATTGAACAAGGATTGTTCTACGTACCCGACAAAGAGGCAGGCATAGCTGGGGCCCATGCGTGTGCCCATAGCTACGCCTTGTATTTGGAGGAAATGGGAGGAGTCAAATGAAAAGTTATTAAGTGTAAGTACCAGCTCCGCTAGGCGGAGGAGGGTGTCAGTGGCCGGGTATAGATTACTTCTACGGTCGAGGAAAAACGGAGGGCTTCGAGACCATCCTGGTGGGGGATGGAGGTGTACAGTGACTGGACGTCCATGGTGAAGATGAGGGGGTGAGGGCCTAGAGAGTGGAATGCGCGGAGATGACGGAGAGTGTCTGAGGTGTCTTGAACATAGGTAGGGAGGGATTTAACCAAGGGGGATAGGATGGAGTCGAGGTAGGTGGAGATGAGTTCGGTGGGGCACGAACAGGCAGAGACAATGGGTCTACCGGGACAGTCAGGTTTGTGGATTTTGGGGAGAAGGTAAAAGCGGGCTGTGTGGGGCTGGGAACGATGAGGTTGGAGGCTCGTTCGGGCAGGGCGTGGGAGTGGATGAAGTCGGTGATGGTGCTGGAGATGGTGGCCTGGTGCTCGTCAGTGGGGTCATGGTCCAGGGGTAAGTAGGAAGAAGTGTCCGAGAGTTGGCGCGTGGCCTCAGCTTTGTAGAGGTCGACGCGCCAGACTACCACGGTACCTCCCTTGTCGGCGGGTTTGATAACCCAATCTAGGTTGTTGCGGAGTGAGTCGATGGCAGTACGTTCAGGGGGGGAGAGATTGGAGTGAGACAGGGGAGTGGAGAAGTTGAGGCGGTTGATGTCACTTTCATAGACTGATGTACAAGGAGCCCCAGATCCCGTTGTACTTCCCCTTTTCCCAATTTGATGCCATTTCGATCACAGATCTGTCTTTGGAGATAGACCTAGGAAACAGGCCCTTCTGCCTACCAGGTCCATGCTAACCAGCAATCACCCCGTACACTAGCACTATCCTACACACTTGGAACAAATTACAATTGTTTTAAACTGAAGCCAATTAATCTACAAACCTTTGGATTGTCCCGCTGAGGTACTCCAGCTTACAGCATCTATCTTTGGTTTAAACCAGCATCTGTAGTTCCTTGTGCAGGAAGGAACTGCAGATGCTGGTTTAAACCGAAGATGGACACAGAAAGCTGGAGTAACTCAGCGGGTCAGGCAGCATCTCTGGAGAAAAGGAATAGGTGACGTTTTGGGTCAACACACGTATGGTCTTGTCTAAGTCTTGGTCTTGTGGATCACAGGTTTGTACATACATGCTGAGTGCAGAACCAGGGCTCACAAATTAAGAATGAGGTGAAGGCCATTTTGGACTGAGATGAGTAAAAACCTTTTTACCCAGGGTGTGTGCAGTTTTGGTACCCTAATTTGAGGAAGGACATTCTTGCTATTGAGGGAGTGCAGCGTAGGTTTTTTTGTATTGTATTGTATATTTTAATGACCACACAGCCAGGCTGGTGGAATTTGTTATCAGTACAGCTCGGTACAGGTTCCAACATTTCATCAACATTAAACTTATAACATGGATGTACACACAGACAGACACATTACATAATACATAAGTGCCATGCTTATTCTTATTCCTCACCGTACAGAGTTTAAAATGTTAATTGCAGTGAGGCGGCTTGTTTTGGAGGCAATTGACCTGTAACGCCTCCCAGAGGGCAGTAGCTGAAAGGCATAGTGTGCAGGGTGGGTAGGATCAGAGATGATCTTGCGGGCTCTGTGCAGTGACCGTTTATGATAAAGTGATTCAAGGGATGGTAGGGGTTTACAAGGTTAATTCCCGGGATGGCGGGACTGTCATATGCTGAGAGAATGGAGCGGCTGGGCTTGTACACTCTGGAGTTTAGAAGGATGAGAGGAGATCTTATTGAAACATATAAGATTATTAAGGGTTTGGACACGCTAGAGGCAGGAAACATGTTCCCGATGTTGGGGGAGTCCAGAACCAGGGGCCACAGTTTAAGAATAAGGGGTAAGCCATTTAGAATGGAGACGAGGAAACACTTTTTCACACAGAGAGTTGTGAGTCTGTGGAATTCTCTGCCTCAGAGGGCGGTGGAGGCAGGTTCTCTGGATACTTTCAAGAGAGAGCTAGAAAGGGGTATTAAAGATAGCGGAGTCAGGGGATATGGGGAGAAGGCAGGAACGGGGTACTGATTGGGGATGATCAGCCATGATCACATTGAATGGTGGTGCTGGCTCAAAGGGCCGAATGGCCTACACCTGTTGTCAATTGAGTTGTGAATCTGTGGAATTCTCTGCCACAGAAGGCAGTGGAGGCCAATTCACTGGATGTTTCCAAGAGAGAGATTTAGCTCTGAGGGCTAACGGAATCAAGGGATATGGGGAGAAGGCAGGAACGGGGTTCTGATTGGGGATGATCAGCCATGATCATATTGAATGGCGGTGCTGGCTCGAAGGGCCGAATGGCCTCCTCCTGCACCTACTTTCTATGTTTCTATGTGGAAACAGGCCCTTCGGCCTTATCTGCGCACACCAACCAACATGTCCCATCGAAACAAGTCCCACCTGCCTGCATTTGGTCCATATCCCTCTAAAACCTATCCATGCACCTGTCCACCTATGTTCTATGTCTCTATGTTTCCACACGCCTGTTCACACGTGTACACGCGCCGCCGTCGGTCGACATGCATTGACTCACCTTGCGCGCCTTCTTCTCACTGCGGCTCTGCTTGGCTTTGCTCACGGGCTCATCGCCAATCCCCACTGCCTGAGCCAACTGCGACTGCCAGCCAATGTTACCCAAAAAAAACCAGAACAAATCGTACTTAATATTCACAGACATCCCCGACACCAAAAATATTCTCGCCCCGAAAACGTCAGTCATTCTCTGGTAACGACATCCTTTGTACAACTCCTCCGCCTTCTGTCGTGGGGTCGACTGACGGACTCCCCTCCCCCCCCCCCCCTCCCCAATCTTTGCGCATCCCCAAACCTTTCAGCTCGTCTCTTTAATTTCATGTTTCATGTATTTTGTGTTTTTATGATGCTGGCAGATCAATTCCCCTCCTGGGATCAATAAAGTTCTATCGTAGCGTATCGTATCGTTAGATACAACAGGGATTAGATGCAGAGGGGACTGTTACCCAACCATCTGCCCATCAAACAACCCCCCCCCCCCCTCCCAGACTCACTGTATCCACCTATCACTTAGAGTCAGTGACATACAGTGTGGAAACAGGCCCTTCAGTCCAACTTGCCCGCATCGGCCGACATGCCCCATCTACACTAGTCCCACCTGCCCGCGTTTGGCCCATATCCCTCCAAACCTGTCTTATCCATGGCCCTGTCTAACTGTTAGTTTTACTTTAGTTTATAGATACAGCGAGGAAACAGGCCCTTCGGCCCACCGAGTCCATGCCAACCAGCGATCCCCATTCACTAACACTATCCTACATGGTCTGGGGACAATTTACGTTTATACCATGCCAATTGACACCGGCCAACATGTCCCATCTACACCAGTCAACACTAGTCCCATCTGCCTGTGTTTGGCCCTTATCCCTCCAAACCTGTCCTATCCATGTACCTGTCTAACTGTTTCTTAAACAATGGGATAGTCCCAGCCTCAACTACTTCCTCCGGCAGCTTGTTCCATACACCCACCACCCTTTGTGTGGAAAAGTTACCCCTCGGGTTCCTGTTAAATCTTTCCCCAGTCACCTTAAACCTATGGTTTAATCCCTCTACTATAGATAAATCTTTCATACATTGGGATAGACTAGGAATTAAAACGTTCGGTGACTTATATGAAACTGGAAAATTACTTTCATTTCAACAATTACAAATAAAATATAAACTCGGAAATAATCAATATTTTAAATATTTTCAAATATGCGACTATTTGAAAAAATATACAAAAGATCATTATAATAACCCAGTAGATGTATTGGATGATGCAATGCAGATAAAAGCTGAATCAGCAAACTTAATATCATATTTGTATAATATTATCTTAAATGTAGAAATACCATCTACGGAGGGTATCAGAAGAGACTGGGAACAAGAGTTAGCTATTAAAATTTCAAAGGAAAGGTGGAATGAATACTTATTAAACGTGCATAAATGTTCGATTAATGTAAGACACACTTTAATACAATTTCAAATTTTACATAGATTATATTATTCTAAAACTAAAATCCATAAAATTTTCCCCAATGTATCATCTATTTGTGATAAATGTCAATCTCAAGAAGCTACTATAGCGCACTCATTTGTTTTCTGTACAAAAATTCAAATATTTTGGATTGAAATTTTCGAAATCTTTACAAAATTATTTAAAATAAAACTGATACCCAAAGCAGAATGGATTATCTTCGGAATAACGGAAGATGGTCCAGAACTAAATGTGTTTGAAAAGAAACTAATAGACTACGGGTTAATAACCGGAAAAAAGCTAATCCTAAAATTTTGGAAGAAGGCTCCAATACCAACTATAAACATGTAGATTTCAAATATGTTTGAAACATTACACCTAGAAGAGATAAGACTCCTCCTGGCAGGTAAACCAGATCACTTCCACCTGACGTGGTCTGTATTTATAGAATTATTACAAAAATAGGGTGCAAAGGTACTTTAAAAAAAAACTGAGGTCAGGTAAGGGGGGATGATAGTTGAATTGGTATGTCCCATTTGCGTAATGCTCATAAAAACTATTTGTTTTTCTCTTTTCCCTCTTTCTCTTTCTCTTTCTTTTCTAGGGTCTATTTCTGAACTCTTTTTCTTTTGTTTTTAATTTTGTTCTTATAGGGTCTTCGTTCTTTCTTGTTGTCACATTTTCTACACTCTCACTTTTTCCTTCACTTTCTTCTTCTTTCTCTCAATCTCACCCTTTCCCTTTTCTAGTGTAAAAAACAAACGGAGTACATTAATTGTAAGAAGATATGTGACGAGTACTAATGTATGTGGTTGTAATGTAATGTACTTCTAATAAATAAAAAATAAAAAAATAAAAAAAATAAAACCTATGGTTTTCGATTCCCTTCCTTTCCTGATCTATTCCTCTCATGATTTTGTACTTGCCAGACTTTGTCCCACTCCCAATCTCCCCCCCGAACCCCCCCCCCCCCACCCTACCACATCCATCAGTCTGACCCGACACGCTATGGATGCTGCCTGACCTGCTGAGTTCCTCCAGCACTTTGTGTTTTTTCTCAAGATCCCAGCATCTGCAGTTCCTCATGTCTGCAAGCGTCTATTCAACAATGAATCCTTGGTGGGCCTGTACAACATGGGTGCGTGAAGCCCACTACCCCGCTCTTCCCAAGGGCACGGGCAGGCGGAGACCCTTCATCATTCTGAAGGAAGTGTTTTCCCAAAGACTCCACCATAGGGCCCCATATCTGAGGAAGGATGTGCTGGCTCTGGAGAGGGTCCAGAGGAGGTTTACAAGAATGATCCCAGGAATGAGTGGGTTAACATATGATGAGCATTTGAAGGCGCTGGGCCCGTACTCTCTGGGGCTTATTGAAACGTACAGACTATTGCAAGGCCTGGATAGAGTGGATGTGGAGAGGATGTTTCCACTAGTGGGAGAGTCCAGGACCAGAGGTCACAGCCACAGAATAAAAGAACTTCCTTTCAGAAGGAGATGAGGAGGAACTTCTTTAGTCAGAGGGTGGAGAATCTGTGGAATTAGTTTAGTTTAGTTTAGAGATACAGAACGGAAACAGGCTCTTCGGCCCACCGGGTCCGCGCCGACCAGCGATCCCCGCACACTAACACGTCCTACACACACTAGGGACAATTTTTACATTTACCAAGCCAATTAACCTACAAACCTGTACATCTTTGGAGTGTGGGAGGAAACCGAAGATCTCGGAGAAAACCCACACAGGTCACGGGGAGAACGTACAAACTCCATACAGACAGCACCCGTAGTCGGGATTGAACCCGGGTCTCCGGCGCTGCATTCGCTACAAGGCGGCAACTCTACCGCTGCGCCACCATGACAGCCCTGGCTTTCAAGTCAATGGATATTTTTAAGGCAGAGATAGATAGATTCTTGATTAGTGCGGGTGTCAGGGGTTATGGGGAGAAGAGATAGATCAGCCATGATTGAATGGTGGAGTAGACTTGATGGGCCGAATGGCCTAATTCTGCTCCTATCACTTATGATCTGCAGTCTCGTGTCTCTGCTCTTCCTTCTACCTCACAGAGTCACACAGCACAGAAACAGGCCCTTCAGCCCAATCCATCCATGCCAACCAAGATGCCCCATCTATGCTAGCCCCATTTGCCTACAGTTTTCTGCAGTGACACTGCCTGCCCCAGACTATAACCAGAATAATGTGCACAAAATGACAACACATCCTCTCCAGACTGATTATTCAACATAGTTGCTGCTCATCGTACTAACGGCCGTTTCAGACTTTGCTTTTATGGTAATGTTCCATTGATTTTCATCAGGGAAGCATCGGAATTAATTTTTAGCCCAATAGACAATAGGTGCAGGAGTAGGCCATTCATCCCTTCGAGCCAGCACCACCATTCAATGTGATCATGGCTGATCATCCCCAATCAGTACCCCGTTCCTGCCTTCTCCCCAAATCCCCTGACTGCTATTTTTAATAGCCCTATCTAGCCCTCTCTTGAAAGTATCCAGAGAACCTGCCTCCACCGCCCTCTGAGGCAGAGAATTCCACAGACTCACAACACTCTGGTGTGAAAAAGTGTTCCCACATCTCCATTCTAAATGGATTACTCCTTATCCCCATATCCCTTGATTCCACTAGCCCCTAGAGCTCTATCTAACTCTCTCTTAAATCCATCCAGTGATTTGGCCTCCACTGCCCTCTGTGGCAGGGAATTCCACAAATTCACAACTCTCTGGGTGAAAACGTTTTTTCTCACCTCAGTCTTAAATGGCCTCCCCTTTATTCTAAGACTGTGGCCCCTGGTTCTGGACTCGCCCAACATTGGGAACATTTTTCCTGCATCTAGCTTGTCCAGTCCTTTTATAATTTTATATGTTTCTATAAGAACCCCCCTCATCTTTCTAAACTCCAGTGAATACAAGCCTAGTCTTTTCAATCTTTCCTCATATGACAGTCCCGCCATCAATCTCGTGAACCTACGCTGCACTGCCTCAATCACAAGGATGTCCTTCCTCAAATTAGGAGACCAAAACTGTACACAATACTCCAGATGTGTTCTTACCAGAGCTCTATACAACTGCAGAAGAACCTCTTTACTCCTATACTGAAATCCTCTTGTTATGAAGGCCAACATTCCATTAGCTTTCTTCACTGCCTGCTGTACCTGCACGCCAACTTTCAGTGACCGGTGTACAAGGACACCCAGGTCTTGCTGTGCCTCCCCCTTACCTAACCTAACCCCATTGAGATAATAATTTACCCCCTTGTTTTTGCCACCAAAGTGGATAACCTCACATTTATCTATACTATACTGCATCTGCCACGCATCTGCCCACTCACTCAACCTGTTCAGGTCACACTGCAACCTCCTAACTCTTAAACTGTGGCCCCTGGTTCTGGGCTCCCCCAACATCGGGAAGATGTTTCCTGCCTCTAGCGTGTCCAAACCTTTAATAATCTTTTATGTTTCAATGAGATTCCCTCTCATCCTTCTAAACGCCAGAGTGTACAAGCCCAGCCGCTCCATTCTCTCAGCATATGACAGTCCCGCCATCCCGGGAATTAACCTTGTGAACAATATCTCCTACCAATATCGATTCAGTGTAACCTGGATGACAAAATGTAAAAATGATCCAATTCTTCGTGTTCAGTTGCCTTTCATCTGTTACTGACGCATCTTACACCCGGCATAGATATCTGCTGATTTACACTGTTGCAGCCTCTTGCAAATATAGCACATCTTTGCAAGCACTTCAGTCACAGATGAGGCGCCAGAAGACTGGAGAACAGACAATGTGGCTGCTCTGGTTCAGAAGGGCAATGGGGTCAAACCGGGACCTAACAGTCTGAAGAAAGGTCTAGGCCCGAAATATCACCCATTCCTTCTCTCCAGAGATGCTGCCTGTTCTGTTGAGTTACTCCAGCTTTTTGAGAGAATGGAGCGGCTGGGCTTGTACACTCTGGAGTTTAGAAGGATGAGAGGGGATCTTATTGAAACATATAAGATTATTAAGGGTTTGGACACGCTAGAGGCAGGAAACATGTTCCCGATGTTTGGGGGAGTCCAGAACCAGGGGCCATAGTTTAAGAATAAGGGGTAAGCCATTTAGAACGGAGACGAGGAAACACTTTTTCACACAGAGAGTGGTGAGTGTGTGGAATTCTCTGCCTCAGAGGGCGGTGGAGGCAGGTTCTCTGGATGCTTTCAAGAGAGAGCTAGATAGGGCTCTTAAAGATAACGGAGTCAGGGGATATGGGGAGAAGGCAGGAACGGGGTACTGATTGTGGATGATCAGCCATGATCACATTGAATGGCGGTGCTGGCTCGAAGGGCCGAATGTCCTACTCCTGCACCTGTTGTCTATTGTTATTATTGCACGATTATTGTTTTTTATGTGTACGCATGTGTGTGTGTGTGTGCATATATACATATATATATATGGTCTGTATATACAATGGTGTTTTATCATTAATGTTTTATTATTGTTAATGTTTAGCGTTTTCTGAGTCATTCGTAACTGTCACTGTATGTCATGTTGTTACTTGTGGGTGGAGCACCAAGGCAAATTCCTTGTATGTGAATACTTGGCCAATAAACTTACTTACTTACTTACATATGTGTATATGTGAGTTTGTGTATACACACCATGAACATTTGATCTCGTTTATTATATTGTTTACAGAGTACTATGTTTACATATTCTGTGTAAGAAGGAACTGCAGATGCTGATTTACACCGAAGACAGACACAAAACGCGGGAGTAACTCAGCGGGACGGGCATCATCTCTGGAGAGAAGGAATGGGTGATGTTTCGGGTCGAGACCCTTAGGTCATACGGTCATCAGATCAAAAGAGATTGGAGCAGAGATACTGAGCTACAGGGAGAGATTGGGCAGGCTAGGCCTTTATTCCTTAGAGTGCAGGAGGCTGATGGATGATCTAATGGAGGTGTATAAGACCACGAGGGGAAGGAATCTTTTTTCACAAAGTAGGGGAATCAAGGACCAGAGGACATAGGTTTAAAGTGTGAGGGTTTTTTAATTAGGAACCTGAGGGGCAACTTTTTCACACAAGTGTGAGAGTGGGGCATGGAACGAGCTGCCAGATGAGGTAGTTGAAGCAGGTACTATAACAACATTTAAAAGACATTTGGACAGGCACATGGATAGGAAAGGTTTCGACGGTTCAGATTAAAGATTCTTTAGTCAGAGGGTGGTGAATCTGTGGAATTCAATGTTACAGACGGCTGTGGAGGACAAGTCAATGGATATTGACAGATTCTTGATTATAGACAATAGGTGCAGGAGAAGGCCATTCGGCCCTTCGAGCCAGCACCGCCATTCAATGTGATCATGGCTGATCATCCCCAATCAGTACCACGTTCCTGCCTTCTCCCCATATCCCCTGACTCCGCTATCTTTAAGAGCCCTATCTAGCTCTCTCTTGAAAGTATCCAGAGAACCGGCCTCCACCGCCCTCTGAGGCAGAGAATTCCACAGACTCACAACTCTCTGTGTGAAAAAGTGTTTCCTCGACTCCGTTCTAAATGGCTTACCCCTTATTCTTACGGGCGTCAAGGTTTACGGGGAGAAGGGCAGGAGAATGGGGCTGAGAGGGAAAGATAGATCAGCCATGATTGAATGGCGGAGTAGACTCGATGGGCTGAATGGCCTAATTCTGCTCCTATGATTTAAGAGCTTAAGAATGGTTTGTAGCCAAACGTGGCATTTTACTTCGGAGTCACATGAAAACTTAGTCTTGAGGTTGTTTTTTGAGTCGGGGGTTGTTTGTTGTCGACTATGCAGAAAGCAAGCAAGGTGAAGGCGAGGCGAGCTATGTCGAAAAGTGTAGAGGACCGCGGGTGTGCGGCTACCGAGGGCCCGCCTAGTTCACCAACTTTATCGCAAGCAGACTTGTTGCAAGGGAGCAGCGCTGCCGCGCCGGTAGGGCGTAAGGCCACATGTAAGTCTGTTAGGCCTATAGACCCAGAGTCAGGCCAGGAGGTTTTACCTCAAGAAGAGTCCGTTTCCTCACGCTCTGGGGCTTTTGTGCAGTGCACATTTTGAAATGAACAGCCTGAGAAAGAGTGCCATACGCCCCGCCATTCACCCAAAATTTACAGGACTCTGCAAACCAAAAAATGTGCAGTTACCAAATCTGTTGTTTGGGGAGGACCTCGCAAAGCGAGTCACGGAAATTAATGAAGAGGCAAAAACTGTGGGCCTCATTAAAGTGCCAACAACCAGCAGGATGGGCAAAAGGTTTTTCCCTTATTGACGGGGTGCTGTCACAGGGACTGGTGAAGGGACCAGTCATTTGCGAACACAAGAACATGGTATCCTGCCACAGGCACAAAGCCTAAGATGAATTTCCCTACGAGGGGCCGGGGGCAACAAGCTCATTCAGGAAATGTGCAGGTAAGAGATTTTGCTCCTGAAGGAAATAAATTAAGTGGGAAAGATGTTCAAATAGGTAGCATGTTACACCTGTTTCTTAAAGAATGGCAGGAGATAACATCAGATCCATTTGTTTTGGGGAGTATAGAGGGGTTTCGAATTGAATTTTACCCTACTGTGTGTCAGCCAACTCAGCATGTCCCAACTCGGAAACTTGTGTTTTCACAAGAAGAGAATCTACAGATACAGGAGAGCTTGAGATATTGTGCAAAAAAGGGGTTATTGAGAAGTCTGTTCATCAATCCCATCAGTTTGTGTCAAGTATTTTTCCTAGGTCTAAAAAGGATGGGGGTTGTAGAATCATTCTGGACCTGACGAGCCTGAACCCTTTTGTGCAGTATCGACATTTCAAGATGGAAACTTTTTCTACTGCTAAACAGCTGGTTTCCAAAGGGTGTTTTATGGCAAGCATAGATCTCAAGGATGCTTATTATTCAGTGTCTGTTCACTGTGAGGATAGGAGATATTTGAAGTATAGCTGGATGAGGCAATTGTGGCAATTCAAAGCACTGCCTAATGGGTTAACCTCAGCTCCGAGATTGTTTACCAAATTGTTGAACCAATTCTTGGCTTACTCCGAAGTCAGGGTCATGTGATAATGGCTTATTTGGATGATATTTTTATTGTAGGAAACTCTCGGCAGCTGAATTATCTGTATCAAGTGTTAAACTCACTTTTGAGCAGTTGGGGTTTATTATCCACCCAGATAAATCCAAATTAACACCAGTTAAAGTTATTGATTACTTGGGCTTCATATTCACTCAGATCACATGTTAGTGACTTTGCCGAGTGATAAGAGGCAGCAGTTAATTGAAGAACAATTACCTTCAATTAGACAGGTGGCAAAGTTGATTGACAAGCTGGTGGCTGCTTTTCCAGCTGTGCAGTTTGGGCCTCTGCATTATCAACAATTACAAAGAGCAAAAGAGCAAGCATTGAGAGCGCATGCAGGCCATTTTGACAGGCCTATGAAGTTACCAACAAAGCCATTTCTGAGATACAATGGTGGATTATGAATGTTGCAACTAGCTCCAGGAAGGTTTTGGTTGACCCACCTTCTATAGTTTTACAGACTGATGTCAGTGGCCTAGGTTGGGGTGCTACTGATATGGCTTCCAGCTGTGGAGGCAGATGGAATTGTGATGAGGCATCCCTTCTATAATTAAGAGGGATCAATTATTTAGAGCTTCTGGGAACATTTTATGGGCTGAAAGCTTATTGTTTTACCAAAAGTCAAGTGCATGTGCAGGTTCAAATTGATAACACTACAGCAGTAGCATATCTGAATCATATGGGTGGAGTCAAGTCGAAACCTTGTGATAGGTTGGCTAATCAGATCTGGAGCTGGTGTATTGACAGAAATATTTGGATTTCAGCAATCCATTTACCTGGTAGATTCAACATAGTCGCAGACACAAGGTCACGACAATTCAATGACAATATAGAATGGATGTTGAATCATGACATATTTGAAAATGTTGTTGCTCGTTTTGGGACACCAGATATTGATTTGTTTGCATCTAGGCTTAACCATCAGTTGCCTAAATATGTTTCATGGGAACCAGATCCTGGGGCAGCAGCGGTTGATGCGTTCTCGCTGCACTGGGGTGGAATGTTTACATATATATTTCCTCCATTCTGTCTCGTCAGTCGATGCCTGCAAAAGATCAAGCAGTATTGGTGGTACCTGACTGGCCTACTCAGCCATGGTATGCTCATGTTTTGAAGATGGCTACTGAGCCTCACATGATTGTTCCCAAACACAGAAACCTACTGGTGAATCCTGTAACTGGCGATCAGCATCCTTTACATGATCGTATTGATCTGTTAATTTGCAGATTCTAAGGAGACCATACCTGGGGAGAGGACTATCCGAGCGCACCGTGGATGTTATCACTGCGGCCTGGAGGGATAGTATCCAAAAGCAGTACATCTCTTCGATAAGAAAGTGGGAGGTGTTCTGTTTACAGCAGAATATTTCATATCAAAATGCAGGCATCCCAGATGTGCTAGAGTTTTTGTCAACTCTCTATTTCGATCAAAAGTTAAGCTATAGTGCGATCAACACAGCCAGAAGTGCTCTATCTTCATATTTACCCATGGTGTCAGAATTACATGCAGTGGGGACACATCCGTTAATCTCTAGATTCATGAAGGGAGTTTTTAATTCCAATCCTCCCAAGCCCAGGTATTCGGTTATCTGGAATGTGAGCGAAGTTCTTATGCTGCTTCGCCAGTGGGCTCCTGTCACAGTCCTATCTCTAGCCAAACTCACCATGAAGGTGGTCATGCTTATGGCGTTGGTATCAGCCCAACGTGTGCAGACATTACAGATGCTGCATCCAGACAGCATGGAGGTATCAAAAGATGCCATCAGTTTTTATGTTTATGATCTGCTCAAGCAGAGTAGAATAGGGGCGACAGGATGTAAGATTATTTTTTCGGCATACCCCAAGGATTCCCGCCTGTGTGTAGTGTCATGTTTGTCCCATTACATTGAGGTTACCAGAACTTTAAGGGGAACAGAGTCAGCATTGTTCATTAGTCACAAAAAACCGCACAATAAGGTGTCGGTGCAAACTATCTCAAGGTGGCTAAAGCAGGTTCTGGTAAGCGCTGGGATTGACACTGATAGTTTTAAATCTCATTCCACCAGGGTGGCCGGCAGCAACTTCAGCGGCCAGGGCGATGGATGTTCCTATAGACCATATCCTCACGGCCGCAGGATGGTCCAGTGAACTTATGTTCCAAAGGTTTTACCATAAGCCAATTACAAGGCTGGGGGTTTTTGCTGATTCTGTTTTAAGTTCAGTTATATAGTTTCCCCTGGTATGGAGGGGTTACTATTGTTTTGTTTGTAAATAAACCGTTAATTCGTTAAAGCAATGTTATGATTGATGCATTATTGATTATTTTAATTATGTTGAGTCAATCAATGCAGTGAGAGGCCGGGATTTGAATCTGCGGCATGAAATCACAGAGCTTTGAAATCTTCACGTAGTCACTCGCGTGACTCCGAAGTAAAATAGTAAGATTAAACGAGAACTTACCAGTTTGAAGTTTGATCTTTATTTTATGAGGAGTTACGATGAGGGACTACGAGCCCTCCACTCCCAGCCCTCATAAATATCATCTGGTAGTTCTAGTCTTCTTTTATCTTACTATTATACTTCAGTCACTATTACCTGAGATTTCACACCGCTGCTTTGAAGATTGACGCACGTGCGGCTGGACGGGTTCTTCACGTAGTCCCTCATCGTAACTCCTCATAAAGTAAAGATCAAACTTCAAACTGGTAAGTTCTCGTTTAATCTTACTATTAGCTTGCATTGGGCATGTTGGTCGCCTTGGTTTGAAGGGCCCGTTTCAGTGAAGTATGACTGTGAATGACTTGCAAGACATTATGCGATGGGGAACTCTGCCCACAAGGGCGGCACTGTGGCGCAGCGCTAGAGTTGCTGCCTTACAGCGCACACAGCGCCAGAGACCCGGGTTCGATCCCGACCACGGGTGCTGTCTGTACGGAGTTTGTACGTTCTCCCCATGGCTTTACTCCAAGATCTTCAGTTTCCTCCCACACTCCAAAGACGTGCAGGTTTGTTGATTAATTGACTTGCTGTAAAAATGTAAAACTGTCCCTAGTGTGTGTAGGATAGTGTTAGTGTTAGTTAGGGCCTGTTTCCACGCTGTATCTCATAAGGTCATAAGTGATAGGAGCTGAATTTGTCCATTCGGCCCATCAAGTCTACTTTACCATTCAATCATGGCTGATCTATCTCTCCCTCCTAACCCTATTCTCTTGCCTTCTCCCCATAATTCCTGGCACCCATACTAATCAATTCTGAGGCTACGATCTCTGGTCCTAGACTCTCCCATGAGTGGAAACATCCTCTCCACATCCACTCAATCTAATCCTCTCTCTCTCGCTCTCTGGTATCTCTAAACTGTACTGAATCAACATTCCCCAAGTTGTGGAGGAGATCCTAATCCCATCCCCAACCAGGGGTGGGCCAGGGGTCGGCAACCTACGGCCCCAGGGCCGAATGCGACCTGCAGGCGGATTTTTCCCCCATGATCACCTGGCCCACCGAGCGCTGCCGAGCTCTGTCTGTACCGCATCCTGCGCAAAACCACCGGCACGGCCCCGCACCTTCTGTGAACACATTTAAGAAAGAACTGCAGATGCTGGAAAAATCAAAGGCAGACAAAAATGCAGGAGAAACTCAGCGGGTGAGACATGCGAGGATCGCACGAGGCTGCCTCACCCGCTGAGTTTCTCCAGCATGTTTGTCAACCTTCTGCGAACACGTGATTTGATGCCTGCCATCCGGGGGGGGGGGGGGGGATGGGGGCGGGATCCGTGTGTACACGTGATACATGTGGCCCGCCATCCGCTCACAGACATGCGACCTGGCCCCGGAGGCGGAGAGGAGAACTCTTCAGCGGGTGGTTCACACGGCTCAGAAGATTATTGGGACACAGCTACCAGCCTCGGAGGGCATCTACTACACACGGTGCCTCAGGAAGGCCGTCAGCATCCACAAAGACTCCTCACACCCTTGTAATAGTCTGTTCGAACTCCTACCTTCCGGCAGACATTACAAGGCCTTCTACACCCCCACCTCCAGACTCAGGAACAGCTTCATCCCTAGAGCTATCGCTGCTCTCAACCAGCCCTGCTGAGTGTCCACCACCCCCATGAACTGTCTCCCTCGGATGGTCACATCGAACATCGACCCGGCGCAGACCTATTTGCACTTTATACTGTTTTACTGGGGAGTTTTCGTTTTTTTTTTAAATCTTGTTTCTCTGGGTGTCTAAATTTTTAGTTAATTAAGTTATGACATCGGATGGAAGCTGCATACCAAATCTCATTGTACCTATGTGCAATGACAATAAAATATATTATTATTATTATTATTATTATTATGCAGAACAAGGTTGCCCACCCCTGGTGCGGAGAAAGGGTTGACATTAAAGTCCGTGCCACACACCTGTTCTTGTCCAGCAAGCGGCGACGAAACCTCAGGCTCCTCCAGGTCAGGTACGGAGTCATCGCTGTCCGATTCATTGCAAGACCCTGGAGACACAGAGCGGCAGCGTTAGTGACATTGGCCCGTTCATAACTTCGCAAGTGATAGGACTCGTTCACCCAGACAGTTGTGAATCTGCCTCAGAGGGCGGTGGAGGCCAGTTCTCTGGATGCTTTCAAGAGAGAGCTAGATAGGGTTCTTAAATATAGCGGAGTCAGGGGATATGGGGAGAAGGCAGGAACGGGGTACTGATTGGGGATGATCAGCCATGATCACATTGAATGGCGGTCCTGGCTCGAAGGGCCGAATGGCCTACTCCTGCACCTATTTTTCTATGTTTCTAGGAGCAGAATTAGGCCATTCGGCCCATCGAGTCTACTCCGCCATTCAATCATGGCTGATCTATCTTTCCCTCTCAACCCCATCCTCCTGCCTTCTCGCCAGAGGTCTCACTCAGAATTAAAGGACATTTCTTTGGGAAGGAGATGAGGAGGAATTTCTTTAGTCAGAGGGTGGTGAATCTGTGAAATTCTTTGCCATAGAAGGCTGCAGAGGACAAGTCAATGGATATTTTTAAGGCAGAGATAGATAGATTCTTGATTAGTACGGATGTCAGGGGTTATGGGGCGAAGGCAGGAGAATGCGGTTGAGAGTGAAAGATAGACCAGCCATGATTGAATGGTGTGGAGTAGATCGATGGGCCGAATGGCCTAATTCTTCTCCTATCACTTACGAACATGAACATGAGATGAAATGATGCATCAGGTGACCTGTTTAGGAAAGAACTGCAGATGCTGGAAGAATCGAAGGTAGACAAAAACGCTTGAGAAACTCAGCGGATGAGGCAGCATCTATGGAGCGAAGGAATAGGTGACGTTTCGGGTCGAGACCCTTCTTCAGACCTGAAACGTCACCTATTCCTTCGCTCCATAGATGCTGCCTCACCCGCTGAGTTTCTCCAGCATTTTTGTCAACATCAGGTGACCTGATCATCGGGGAAAGCAGAGAACCCGCGAGGGGAAAACGCTGAAGGATGAGAGGATATCTCATTGAAACATATAAGATTGTTAAGGGTTTGGACACGCTAGAAGCAGGAAACATGTTCCCGATGTTGGGGGAGTCCAGAACCAGGGGCCACAGTTTAAGAATAAGGAGTAAGCCATTTAGAACGGAGACGAAGAAACACTTTTTCTCACAGAGTGGTGAGTCTGTGGAATTCTCTGCCTCAGAGAGCGGTGGAGGCCGATTCTCTGGATACTTTCTAGAGAGAGCTAGATAGGGCTCTTAAAAATAGCGGAGTCAGGGGATATGGGGAGAAGGCAGGAACGGGGTACTGCATGGTGAAGATGATCAGCCATGATCACATTGAATGGCGGTGCTGGCTCGAAGGGCCAAATGGCCTACTCCTGCACCTTTTGTCTATTGTCAAAACGTGTCCCATCTACACTAGTCCCACCTACTTACATTTGGCCCATATCCCTCCAAACCTCCCGAGCGCAGGAAGATGAGAGGTGATCTTACAGAGGTGTATAAAATCATGAGAGGAATAGATCAGGTAGACGCACAGAGTCTCTTGCCATGAGTAGGGGAATCGAGGACCAGAGAACATAGGACCAGAGAATATAGGATCCGGGAACCAGAGAACATCGAAGGGCCTAATGGCCTACTCCTGCACCTATTGTCTGTTGTCTATTGAAGCACGATTCCTCTTACCTCTGTTGACTGCTGTGGTCTCGAAGGCCCTCTGCTTCGGGGGGATCTGTGCATCGATGGATTCCGACTGAACGAGGAGGTCCTGCTGGGGTGGGCTTCTCTTCCTCACGTCTTCCAGTAGGATGGGGAAGGGCAGCTCGCTCTCGCTGGAGGACCTGGAGTCGGAGGGACTGAAGACGTGACGGCCCCGGCAGGTGGGCGCGGCGTCCACGGACCTGTCTTCTGCACGGGCAGAGTCCAGCTGACCCAATACCGGGCACCGCTCCGAGCTCGCGGCCTCCTGTGGGGCTACACGGGGGCAGAGACCATTCACCAGGATGTTAAGAGTCAAGTTTTAGTTTAGTTTGGAGATACAGCGGGGACACAGGCCCTTCGGCCCACCAGGTCCGCGCCGACCAGCGATCCCCGCACACTGACACTATCCTACACACACTAGGGACAGCAGAGGTTAGGAGGGAGAGATAGATCAGCGATGACTGAATGGCAAAGTAGACTTGAAGGGCCGAATGGCCTAATTCTGCTATTTACAGCAGAGACGAGGAAACACTTTATCGCACAGAGAGTGGTGAGTCTGTGGAATTCTCTGCCTCAGAGGACGGTGGAGGCCGGTTCTCTGGATACTTTCAAGAGAGAGCTAGATAGGGCTCTTAAAGATAGCGAAGTCAGGGGATATGGGGAGAAGGCAGGAACGGGGTACTGATTGTGGATGATCAGCCATGATCACAGTGAATGGCTCGAAGGGCCGGATGGCCTACTCCTGCACCTATTGTCTTTTGTCTATTACTTATGACCTTGTGAGATACAGCATGGAAACAGGCCCTATCTAACACTAGCACTCACTAGGAACAATTTTTATATTTACACCAAGCCAATTAATCTACAAACATGTACGTCTTTGGAGTGCGGGAGGAAGCCGAAGATCTCGGAGAAAACCCACGCAGGTCACGGGGAGAACGTACAAACTCCATACAGACAGCACCCGTAGTCAGGATCGAACCCGGGTTCCCCTGGCGCTGCATTCGTAAGGCCGTGACTCTACCGCTGCGCCACCGTGACTGCCAAGAGTCAAGAGTGTTTTTGCCTCATGAGACCCAGGTAGAACAATGCAATTCTTTTTCTCCAGAGAATGAGCTGAAGAAGGGTCCCGACCCAAGACATCACCCATCCACATTCTCCAGAGATTCTGCCCGTCCCGCTGAGTTATTCCAGCATCTTGTGTCTATAATCAGAGAGCTGGCTGCTTACTCTTCTGATGGTTCGACTTTTATCTGGAGACCTGTTTTGTGGTTTGCCCCAAATGCTCTAGGGAGGATATGATAGACAATAGACAATAGACAATAGGTGCAGGAGTAGGTCATTTGACCCTTCGAGCCAGCACCGCCATTCAATGTGATCGTGGCTGATCATCCCCAATCAGTACCCCGTTCCTGCCTTCTCCCCATATCCCCTGACTCCGCTATCTTTAAGAGCCCTATCAAGCTCTCTCTTGAAAGTATCCAGAGAACTGGACTCCACCGCCCTCTGAGGCAGAGAATTCCACAGACTCACAACTCACTGTGTGAAAAAGTGTCTCCTCGTCTCCGTTCTAAATGACTTACATAGAAACATAGAAAATAGGTCCAGGAGTAGGCCATTCGGCCCTTCGAGCCTGCACCGCCAATCAATATGATCATGGCTGATCAGGATCCAACTCAGTATCCTGTACCTGCCTTCTCTCCATACCCCCTGATCCCTTTAGCCACAAGGGCCACATCTAACTCCCTCTTAAATATAGCCAATCAACTGGCCTCAACTACCTTCTGTGGCAGAGAGTTCCAGAGATTCACCACTCTCTGTGTGAAAAATGTTTTCCCCTTTATCCTTAAACTGTGACCCCTTGTCCTGGACTTCCCCAACATCGGGAACAATCTTCCTGCATCTAGCCTGTCCAACCCCTTAAGAATTTTGTAAGTTTCTATAAGATCCCCCCTCAATCTTCTAAATTCTAGCGAGTACAAGCCGAGTCTATCCAGTCTTTCTTCATATGAAAGTCCTTACATCCCAGGAATCAGTCTGGTGAACCTTCTCTGTACTCCCTCTATGGCAAGAATGTCTTTCCTCAGATTTGGAGACCAAAACTGTACGCAATACTCCAGGTGTGGTCTCACCAAGACCCTGTACAACTGCAGTAGAACCTCCCTGCTCCTATACTCAAATCCTTTTGCTATGAATGCAAATATACCATTCGCTTTCTTCACTGCCTGCTGCACCTGCATGCTTACTTTCAATGACTGGTATACCATGACACCCAGGTCTCGTTGCATCTCCCCTTTTCCTAATCGGCCACCATTCAGATAATAGTCTACTTTCCTGTTTTTGCCACCAAAGTGGATAACCTCACATTTATCCACATTATACTGCATCTGCCATGCATTTGCCCACTCACCCAGCCTATCCAAGTCACCTTGCAGCCTCCTAGCATCCTCCTCACAGCTAACACTGCCCCCCAGCTTTGTGTCATCCGCAAACTTGGAGATGTTGCATTCAATTCCCTCGTCCAAATCATTGATATATATTGTAAATAGCTGGGGACCCAGCACTGAGCCTTGCGGTACCCCACTAGTCACTGCCTGCCATTCTGAAAAGGACCCGTTTACTCCTACTCTTTGCTTCCTGTTTGCCAGCCAGTTCTCTATCCACATCAATACTGAACCCCCAATACCGTGTGCTTTAAGTTTGTATACTAATCTCATATTCTTTATCTCATTACCCCTTATTCTTAAACTGTGGTCCCAGGTTGTGGATTCCCCCAACATCGGGAACATGTTTCCTGCCTCTAGCGTGTCCAAACCCTTAATAGTCTTATATGTTTCAATAAGATCACCTCTCACCCTTCTAAACTCCAGAGTGTACAAGCCCAGCCGCCCCATTCTCTCAGCATATGACAGTCCCGCCATCCCGGGAATTAACCTTGTAAACCTACGCTGCACTGCCTCAATAGCAAGAATGTCCTTCCTCAAATTAGGAGACCAAACTGCACACAATACTCCAGGTGTGGTCTCACTAGGGCCCTGTACAACTGCAGAAGGACCTCTTTGCTCCTATACCCAACTCCTCTTTTTATGAAGTCCAACATGCCATTCGCTTTCTTCATTGCCTGCTGTACCTGCAGGCAGTGAAGAACCTCCTCTATTTCACTAAATCTCCCTGTTAGCAGTTGCTCCCAGCTCCAGAACTGAGCACACTGAATGTGCACACAAAAAGCTGGAGTAACTCAGCGGGACAGGCAGCATCTCTGGAGAGGTGACATTTCGGGTCGAGACCCTTCTTCAGACTGAAGAAGGGTGAAGTTAGCAGGGTCCGAAGAAGGGTCTCAACCCGCAACGTCGCCCATTCCTTCTCTGCAGAGATGCTGCCTGTCCCGCTGAGTTACTCCAGCATTTTGTGTCTATCTTGAGTGAATGAATGAATAGCTTTATTGGCCAAGTTTGTACACATACAAGGAATTTGCCTTGGTGCTCCGCTCGCAAGTTACAACACGGCATATCTTAACTGCATTATTGGTGCTGGGTCCCATCAAAAGGATAATTTAACTCAGTTATTTAAATCAGGTCGGCACTAAATATTCCTTGGCAATGCTTAAAGTACATTCGGTCCTTTTTGGCTTCTGTCTCTTCAGTAATAAGAGCTGTGTTTAATTAGGGCAGGCGTGAATTAATAATTTTCATGTCAGATATATTGTTCCTGGGCACTGTGCTATATAACTGTAAGATTCTTCCATCATGTTTCACCAGCCTCAATCGTAGAGTCATAGAGTGATACAGTGTGGAAACAGGCCCTTCAGCCCAACTTGCCCACACCGACCAACATGTCCCAGCTACACTAGTCCCACCTGCCTGCGTTTGCCCCATATCCCTCCAAACCTGTCCTATCCATGTACCTGTCTAAATGTTTCATAAATGTTGGGATAGTCCAAGCCTCATCTACCTCCTCTGGCAGCTCGTTACATACACCCACCACCCTTTGTGTGAAAAAGTTACCCCTCAGATTCCTATTGAATCTCTCCCCCATCTCCTCGATTCCCCTACTCTGGGCAAGAGACTCTGTGTATCTACCCGATCTTTTCCTCTCATGATTTTTTACACCTCCGTAAGATCACCCCTCATCCTCCTGCGCTCCAAGGAATAGAGTCTCAGCCTGCTCAACCTCTCCCTGTAGCTCTGGCCCTCGAGTCCTGGCAACATCCTCGCAAATCTTCTCTGCACCCTTTGCAGCTTGACAATATCTTACGTATAACACGGTGCCCAGAACGGAACACAATGCGGTCTCACCAACATCTGATACAACTGCAACATGACCTCCCAACTTCTAGACTTTAGTGTTAAAGAAGGAACTACAGATGCTGGAAAATCTAAGGTACACAAAAGTGCTGGAGAAACTCAGCGGGTGCAGAAGCATCTATGGAGCGAAGGAAACAGGCAACGTTTCGGGCCAGAACCCTTCTTCAGACTGATAGGGGGTGGGGAGAAGAAAGGAAAAAAGGAAAAAAGGCAGAGGAGGAGCCCGAGGGCTGGGGGAGGGGAGGAGACAACCAGATGGCTGATGAAGGGGAGGGGACAGCAAGGGCTAGCAGAATTGGGAGAATTCAATGTTCAAACCCCCAGGATGTAGACTGCCCAAGCGGAATATGAGGTGCATTTCCTCCAATTTACGGTGTTGCTCGCTGTGGCCATGGAGGAGACCCAGGACAGAGAGGTCAGATACGGAATGGGAGGGGGAGTTGAAGTGCTGAGCCACCGGGAGGTCAAGTTGGTTATTGCGGACCGACTTTAGTTTTAGTTTTAGATTTAGAGTTGCAGCGTGGAAACAGGCCCTTTCGGCCCACCGGGTCCGCGCCGACCAGCGATCCCCGCACATTAACATTCTTTACATTTATACCAAGCCAATTAACCTACAAACCTGCACGTCTTTGGAGTGCGGGAGGAAACCGAAGATCTCGGAGAAAACCCACGCAGGTCACGGGGAGAGAACGTACAAACTCCGTACAGAGACAGCACCCGTAGTCGGGATGGAACCCGGGTCTCCGGCGCTGCATTCGCTGTAAGGCAGCGACTCTACCGCTGCGCCACCGCAACCGCCCTAATACTCTCTAATCCAGGCAGCATTTTGGTAAACCTCGTCTGCTCCCTCTCCAAAAGTCTCCACGATCCTCCTGTCATGGTACCTGTCCGAATGTTTAATAGACGTAGATAGGAAAGGTTCTGAAGGATATGGGCAGGTGCAGGCCAAATGGGACCAGCTTGGATGGGGCTCCGTGCTCGGCATGGACAAGTTGGGCTGAAGGGCCTGTTTCAGTGCTGTATGCCTCGATGACTTTGTGACTTTATTCCTTGGAGCGCAGGAGGGTGAGGGATGATCATATAGAGGTGTATAAGATCATGAGTGGAATAGATAGACTGAGTGCGCAGAAATGGGGGACATCAAGAACCTGAGGATATAGGTTTATAAGGTCATGTGATAGGAGCAGAATTAGGCCATTCGGCCCATCAAGTCTACCATTTAATCATGGATGATCTATCTCTCCTAACTCCATTCTCCTGCCTTCTACCCATAACCTCTGACACTCGTACGAATCAAGAATCTATCCATCTCTGCCTTAAAAAATATCCATTGACTTGGCCTCCACAGCTTTCTGTGGCAAAAAGTTCCACATATTCACCACCCTCTGACTAAAGAAATTCCTCCTCATCTTCCTAAAGGAAGTTCCTTTAACTCTGAGGTTTAAGGTGAGACGGCAAAGATTTAATAGGAATCTGAGGGGCAACCGTTTTGCACACACAGGGTGGTGGGTGTATGGAACGAGCTGCCAGAGGAGGTAGTTGAGGCAGGGACTATCGCAATGTTTAAAAAAAATTTAGACAGCTACATGGATAGGACAGGTTAAGAGGGATATGGACCAAATCCAGGCAGGTGGGACTAGTGTAGATGGGAGGGCATGTTGGATGGCATGGAAAAACATAAAAAATAAACATAGAAGCATAGAAAATATGTGCAGGGGTAGTCCATTCGGCCCTTCGAACCAGCACTGTCATTCAATATGATCATGGCTGATCATCCTAAATCCGTACCCCGTTCCTGCCTTCTCCCCATATCCTATGATTCCGTTAGCTCTATGCGCTGTATCGAACTCTCTCTTGAATAAACAATAGACAACAGATACAGGAGTAGGCCTTTCGGCCATTCGAGCCATCACCACCATTCACTGCGATCATGGCTGATCATCCACAATCACTAACCCGTTCCTGCCTTCTCCCCATACCCCTTGACTCCACTATCTTTAAGACCGGCCTCCACCGCCCTCTGAGGCAGAGAATTCCACAGATTCACAACTCTCTGGGTGAAAAGGTTTTTTCTCATCTCCGTTCTAAATGGCTTACTCCTTAGTCTTAAACTGTGGCCCCTGGTTCTGGACTCCCCCAACATCGGGAACATGTTTCCTGCGTCTAACGTGTCCAAACCCTTAATAATCTTATATGTTTCAATAAGGTTCCCTCTCATCCTTCTAAACTCCAGAGTGTACAAGCCCAATCGCTCCATTCTATCAACATCTGACAGTCCCGCCATCCCGGGAATTAACCTTGTAAACCTACGCTGCACTCCCTCAATAGCAAGAATGTCCTTCCTCAAATCTGGAGACAAAACTGCACACAATACTCCAGGTGTGATCTCACTAGGGCTCTGTACAACTGCAGGAGGACCTATACTCAACTCCTCTCGTTATGAAGGCCAACATGCCATTCGTTTTCTTCACTGCCTGCTGTACCTGCATGCTTACTTTCAGTGACTAATGAACAAGGACCCCCAGATCCCCGTTGTACTTCCCCTTTTGCCAACTTGCCAACTTGCCAACTTGACACTTCAGATAATAATCAGTACCCCGTTCCAGCTTTCTCCCCATATCCCTTGATTCCGTTAGCCCTATGTATCCAACTCTCTCTTGAACACGTCAAGGAGCTATTTTACAGGGAGGAGGGGTCATGGAAATGACAAGAGGTGGGAGTGCTGGTCACCACATCACAAGTGTGTCACGTCACATCAGGCAAGATGGGCTGAAGGGCCTGTTCCCACTCTGTGTGACTCAGGGTGACGAACTGTACACTGCAAGGGCCAGGAAGCGAGCGGGTAAGACCATCTCTGATCCCTCTCACCCTGGCCACAAACTCTTTGAATCACTTCCCTCTGGAAGGCGACTCCGGACTGTCAAAGCTGCCACAGCCAGACATAAAAACAGCTTTTTTCCACGAGTAGTAGCTCTTCTCAATAACCAAAAATCTGTAGCCTCCTTTTGCTCTGGTATTTTATTTAATTCACATGTTTAATCGATAATGTTTCATTATCAATGTTTTATGTGTCATTCCTAACTGTCACTGTGTGTCATGTTGTCACTTGCGGGCGGAGCACCAAGGCAAATTCCTTGTATGTGATTACTTGGCCAATAAACGTATTCATTGATTCATAAGTGGCAGCTGGATTTTAAGATCTGCTCCTGGGGAAAATATAGGACGACAATCTTCTGATATAAAGGAGAGAGCTGCACAAATCAAATTACACGTTAAGATAAAGGGGCGGACCATTAAGTGGAGGAAGAGAAGATTTAATTATTTAAGGATGGAGATGAGGTGGAATTACTTCAGGATGGTGAATCAGCGGTATTCTTCGCCACAGGCCAAGTCAAGGGGCCATTTTTAAAGCGGAGATTGATAGATTCTTTATTAGTACGAGTGTCAAAGGTTATGGGGAGAAGGCAGGGGAATGGGGTTAGGAGGGAGAGATCGATCTGCCACGATTGAACGGCGGAGTAGACTCGATGGGCCGAATGGGAGAATTCTGCTGCTAAGTTTATAGTCAGACTTTAGAGATACAGCTTGGAAGCAGGCCCTTCGGCCCACCGAGTGCACGCTGACCAGCGATCGCCCCGTAAGCTGGCACTGCCCCACACAGGAGGGGCAATTTACAAATCTGCAGAAGCCAATCAACCTATCAACCTGTGTAGGAAAGAACTGCAGATGCTGGTTTAAATCGAAGGCAGACACAAAATGCTGGAGTAACTCAGCGGGACAGGCAGCATCTCTGGAGGAAAGGGAATGGTTGACATAGAAACATAGAAAATAGGTGCAGGAGGAGGCCATTCGGCCCTTCGAGCCAGCACCGCCATTCATTGCGATCATGGCTGATCGTCCCCAATCAATAACCCGTGCCTGCCTTCTCCCCATATCCCTTGACTCCTCTAGCCCCTAGAGCTCTATCTAACTCTCTCTTAAATCCATCCAGTGACTTGGCCTCCACTGCCCTCTGTGGCAGGGAATTCCACAAATTCACCACTCTCTGGGTGAAAACTTTTTTTCTCACCTCAGTCTTAAATGGCCTCCCCTTTATTCTAAGACTGTGGCCCCTGGTTCTGGACTCGCCCAACATTGGGAGACCAACAGTCTGAAGAAGGGACTCGACCCAAAAGGTGACCCATTCCTTCTCCCCAGTGATGCTGCCTGTCTCGCTGAGTTACTCCAGCATTTTGTGTCTGTCTATGACCTGTAAACCTGCACATCTTTGGAGTGTGGCAGGAAACCGGAGCACCCGGAGAAAACCCTCGTGGTCACAGGGGGAATATATAAACTCTTAACAGACAGCACCCCTAGTCAGGATTGAACCGAGGTTTCTACCGCTGCGCCATTGTGTCACCCTATTATGGTCTTAAACGTAGGTTGCAAACAGGCAGCATGTAATCACTAAAATCCAAATCGATTAATTTATCTACTTAATTGGTGACTCTCGGACTATCCTTGATCGGACTTAGCTGGCTGTACCTCAACGATATTCCCTTATCATGTATCTGTACACTGTAAATAGCTCGAATGTAATCATGTATTGTCTTTCGGCTGAAGTGTGAAAACGCACACCTCCAGATTCATGGACCAGTTTCTTCCCAGCTGTTATCAGGCAACTGAACCATCCTACCTCAACCAGAGAGCAGCGCTGAAGGGCCTGTCCCACTGTACGAGGTAATTCAAGACTTCTCCCGAGTTTTCCCTGATTCGAACTCGGACAATGTCCGTAGCGGGTCGGTAGGAGTTCGTGGATGTCTCGTAGCGGCTCGTACGAGTAAAAAGTAACAATTTTTTCCATCACGAGTATTTTATTACTCGTGGACATTTTTCACAGTGTTGAAAAAACGTCACGAGTTTATCGGATTTCCCGAGTACCTACCGTTATTCGTATGAGCCGGGACATCCACGAACTCCTACGGACCCGCTACGGACATTCTCCAAGTTCGAATCAGGTGAAAACTCGGGAGAACTCATGAATTACCTCGTACAGTGGGACAGGCCCTTGAGCTATTATCTACCGCCTTGGTGATCCTCGGACAATCCTCAGACAATCCCAGACTTTGACAATAGACAATAGACAATAGGTGCAGGAGTAGGCCATTTGGCCCTTCGTGCCAGCACCGCCATTCTATGTGATCATGGCTGATCATCCCCAATCAGTACCCCGTTCCTGCCTTCTCCCCATATCCCCTGACTCCGCTATTTTTAAGAGCCCTATCTAGCTCTCTCTTGAAAGTATCCAGAGAACCGGCCTCCACCGCCCTCTGAGGCAGAGAATTCCACAGACACTACTCTCTGTGAGTAAAAGTATTTCCTCGTCTCCGTTCTAAATGGCTTACTCCTTATTCTTAAACTGTGGCCCCTGGTTCTGGACTCCCCCAACATCGGGTACATGTTTCCTGCTTCTAGTGTGTCCAAGCCCTTAACAATCTTATATGTTTCAATAAGATTCCTTCTCATCCTTCTGAACTCCAGAGTGTACATGCCCAGCTGCTCCATTCTCTCAGCATATGACAGTCCTGCCATCCCGGGAATTAACCTTTGTTGGCTTTACCTGCACTAAACTTTATTCCCTTATCATGTATCTATCTATACACTGTAAATGGCTCGATTGTAATCATGTATTGCAGGGGTGGACAACCTTGTTCTGCATAGGGGCCGGGACGCATGTCTGTGAGCGGATGGCGGGCCACATCTGTCACGTGTACACATGGATCCCGCCCCTTCGAGGACGCCACCCGGAGCACTGGCCCCTAGTTACGGGCGCTCACCAACATGGCGTCCCTAGTTACGGGCGCTCACCAACATGGATTCCCTAGTTACGGGCGCTCACCAACATGGCGTCCCTGGTTCCGGGCGCTCACCAACATGGCGCACCTAGTTACAGGCGCTCACCAACATGGCGTCACTAGTTACGGGCGCTCACCAACATGGCGTCGCTAGTTACGGGCGCTCACCAACATGGCGTCCCCCGTTACTGGCCCCTAGTTACGGGCGCTCACCAACATGGCGCCCCTAGTTACGGGCGCTCACCAACATGGCGCCCCTAGTTATGGGCGCTCACCAACATGGCGCACCCACGGACCATTGCCTTGGCTCTGTCCTGAAGGCGGTGGCTCAAATACTCGCACTCACTCGTCCCCATCCTATTGACAACCCCGATTCCGACAGTGAAGCCCAGACACAGAAGGTGCGCGCCCGTGCCGGCGGCTTTGCGCAGGTTGCGGTACAGCCAGAGCTCGGTGCTCGGCCCCGCTCCGCCATTGCGGCCGCCAGCGCAGGCCTCCTTGCGTCCTTGCGTCACGCGGCCTCAGGCCCGGGAAACATAGAAACATAGAAAATAGGTGCAGGAGGTGGCCATTTGGCCCTTCGAGCCAGCACCGCCATTCATTGTGATCATGGCTGATCGTCCCCAATCAATAACCCATGCCTGCCTTATCCCCATAATCCCTTGATTCCACTAGCCCCTAGAGCTCTATCTAACTCTCTCTTAAATCCATCCAGTGACTTGGCATCCACTGTGCTCTGTGGCAGTACCTCTGCCCTCCGGGAAGTACCGGAGATGAAGGAAGTCTGCGGGCCGGATGACTACGGAAAAAAAAAAACTTGCCTGTGGGCCGGATAATTTCTGGTTGCAGGCCGCATTCGGCCCGGGGGCCGTAGGTTGCCGACCGTTGGTGTATTGTCTTTCCACTGACTGGACAGCACGCAACAAAAGTTTTTCACTGTACCTCGACACACGTGACAATAAACTAAACTAAACTAAACTTAATTCTCAAACTTTTAAAGCAAAGAGAACTCTTTACCTGTCTGTTTCTCCTCCGATTCTGTTGCACCGGGCACCTTGAACTGTTCATGGCTTACACCGCCCCGCGGCGACCTTTCGGATGGAGCAGCATGTTTTGAGATGCTTTCTCGATCTTGTGGTCTTAACGTAGGTGTGCCTGATGGGACGGACTCGCCCGTGGTAACGCCTCGAGCAGCCAGTTCAACGCAGATCTCCGGGGAAGCTTTATCCAAGTGGGTCGGGCCTGCAATGGAATGGATGGGTCCAGAGGCCGAACCCAATCCTGCCGTTGGGGTAAAGCCACCTGGGCTGGCATGAGGACATTCAAGAGGTCCATCTGGAGTTCTGCAGGATATATTGAGCAAAGCATTAAATGGCAGCCCCTCTCCCAGCGAACGACCAAACTCAGCGGAAAGTTGGGAACGATGTGTTGGGAATGTGTCCAGTGTTTCACCCGGAGAGCTTTCTCCGATCGATTCGAGCGATGCGCGGCGAGGAGTGTCGTCCTTTCCTTGTCCATGTCCATGTCCGTCACCACCTACTGAGCCGACGGATCTTCGCCCTTGACCGGGGCTCTCCAATACTACATCATTGTCTTTCCGGTCACGTTTTTGTTCCCCCTTTTGTGGAAGACGAGGGTCGGGTTCGACCTGGCTCGCGTCCGATCTCGAGCGCGAGTCCATTTCTAAATCCGCCAGCCCTCGTGTGCAAGTTGAACCTTCGGCCTCCTGGCGTGGACAAGACTCTGACATCTCACTCGCTGCGTCCTTCTCTCCCGCACTTTTCTCCACATTCCCGGGCACCTCCGTCGCCGACTCTTCCAGCACCACCTCATGTTTTGCAGCGACTTCATCGGCCTTCGAGTCCCGAATGACGTCTTGTGCTCCTCGACAGACGGGAGAGATAGACGAAGGCGCGCAAGCCGGCTCCGACCGAATAATAAGGTGGTCACATACCTCAACATCTTCTGACCTGGATCCACCTGATGTTGTGTTATTGGACACATCGGTGGAAAGGTCAAATTCAGCTTCAGGAGCAGACACTGATCCCTTCGAGGACGTTGGCGCCTCGCGAATTTCCATTTCTTCGTTTGGCTGCTCGGACAACACGTAGTGGTTAATATCGCTTGCGTTTCCTGGCTCGCCCTCGGCACCTGGAGTCACCGACGCCACGTCCTGTCGAGTGATACCTGCGCGGTCATCGGGACCGAGGTGATCCATTAACCCGGACACGTTGCTGGCCAGGTCTTGAGGACAAGTCTCAGCTGCCTCTGACGGAGGCAGGACCGCAGGAACCAGCTCCTCTGCGGAAACCGAGTCTTCCACCTTGGACTGAGAAGGTCTTGGCACCGTCTCACAAGCCTCCTGACGATCATCCGGGAGTTCCGGTTGTTTACTGACGTCTCCTTCTTCAGAGTGTAAATCCTCGTGTTGTCCAACAGCCTGCCCTGGTGATTCTGTGAGGCAGGAGTCGAGGGTGTTAAGTTGGACATCGCTACTGATTTGTGAGATCATTGCCGCGCCCTGGTGCTGACTTTCTGCTGCCAGGTTTCTGATGTCCAGGCAGCAGGCATCGTCTCCCAGCTGGGCATCAGTTACCTCCGTCTCTCGATCGCCACTCGGAGATGCTGGCTCCGCAACTTCTAACCTTCTCTCATCGTGTCCTGGCAGATGTCTGAAGGAACTTGGCCCATCCGCACCATCCCTTATGCCCATATCCAAGGGGTCTTCCGGACTTGTGTCTTGACCTATTGCCGATTCAACGATACTTAGTGCCTCACCTCCTGTGGCTTCTGAACCCTCGTGGACTGTTAACGGGCCACTTCTTAAGGTGGACATTACATTCTCGAATTCTTCGGAGGTGTTGGTAGAGACGTCTGCTTCGTTACGTGGTAGGGCTTGCGCCGGCTCTCCAATTGAGGACGTGTCCGTGAATTTGTCCACTTCGTCACTATTGCCGTCACTTGACATCGCGGCCACCGACTCCAAATTGTGAGGAGGAGCATCGTCCAAGAGAACATCAGAGACCTCTGCCTCATCCTTCTTCTCTTCTGGTCCTGGTGAAATTTCAGAGAACCTGGTTTCATCTTCAAGGGGCGCTTCACTGGAATCATTTTGCGATAGGCTACTAGACTTCTCCATCGGAGACGTGCGGCCTTCTGAAACCTCTGATGTTCCCATGGATTTTGTCTGCAAGGTTTCGGAGTATTTAGCAGCATTGCAGATCTCTGAACTATCCCCATCTCGGCATAAATCTGCAGGATTAGAATCTGATTTACCAACATTATCTTCTGCTTGAATGTGATCGGCTTCTGCTTGTTCAGCTTCTAATGTGGGCACAGTCTCCCGACTGAGATCTCCTTCTGTTTGGGCAACGCCGACCTCTAACGCACTCTCCTCTTCCACTGGTAGAGCGTCTGTTTCTCCAAGCCCGTCAACATCTCCGGCCGGCAATGTGTCCATCGTCTCCGCTGGTCCATCCATCGTTGACTTATGGTCACCAACGTCTGGCACAACGACGTCAACAGAGTCGGTGCCCCCCATCCTTGAGTCAGGGGCCTCCACCTTCTCAATGCTGCTCCCTGAACAGATGCTCTCCACTTGCTCGTCGCCATCTCCAATTGGCGCATGGGTGGCATCTGGTTTACGTGCAGGGCCATCCGGTGAATCTCTGGGCAACTCAATTCCATTTCCGTTATCGTCCAGTGTCATGGCCGTGATTGCGCATTGGTCGGGATCATTCCTTGGGTTGCTGTCGGAGACCTCCAAGTGACCGACAGAATCCCCTCGCCCCTCGTCCAACGTAGGGTCTGCGCCTTCCGGGACGACACCCGAAACGTCCGATTTCCCGGAACGAACATCTTCCTCTCCCGTCCCGTTCATGGCCTTTGGTTGAAAGGAACCATCTTCCGGTCCGGCATTGGAAGGCAGCACACGGCCAGCCGTGCAAACGTCCACCAACTCTACAATGGTGGATCCACGGGCGCCATCATCTGCTGGGAAGCCAGAAGCTTCCGCTTGACCAATATCATCTTCTACTCGGATGGAACTGTCCAGTTTACAAGCACCATCCCCATGGTGGGAACTGGTCGTTCCCAACTGACCCACAAAATCCCCAACCTCTGTCACCTGGATCTCTGACGAATAAAATTGACTTTGACTTTGGAAAGTGGGTTCTCCTGCTGATGCACTTGAAGCCTCTTCCGTCCCAAGGCGATCACTGCCTGCTGGCTTTGTGGTCCGTGAGTCGACACAGTCCGGTTCTGATGTATTTTTGTAAAGCTCCGCTTGGTAATCTTTGATCATTTGATTCGAAAATGTGTGGGCAGGATTCTCCAGTGATGGATCCGTGGCTTCCCCCGGGTCGGTGATGTCCGGCAAGCTGTCCAAGAGCTCCATCTGTTCCTTGCTCTCCTCCTGGATCGTATCCAAGTCTTTCGTCGTCTCGCCGCCGCCGCCGCCGCCGCCGTTGCCCGGCAGGACGTCGGAGGGCTCCACCTCGTCGCCCACATCTTCCACGGGTTCCAGAGGCGTGGTGGGAGGTCTGATCTGGCCGGCGCACCCTCCCGAGCCGGTCATCGGATGCGTGCCCACTTCTAAAGTGGAACTCAGGGCCCTTAGTGGGCCAACGGCAGTTGCAGTCTGAACATTTGCAAACCTAATGGGCTCAAAGTGTCCTTGCGACGAGGAGACAGAACGCAGAAGCAAATCGTGTCTTAATGTGGAGTTTGAGCCAGACTCAGGATCTGACCTATTAGCTTGGTCAATGTCAACTTTTCGCTCAGCACCAGAATGTTCTTGACTGCCAATACTACAAGCTTTGGTGTCCGCTCCATCTTTGACCCGCTGGTCCTCAAATTGTTGACCTGGTTCACCCAGCGATGGTTCGGAGTAACTGGACTCCATCTTGATGGACAGGAAGTGGAATGAATCCGATGTGGTCACTTCCTCTTGAGTACTAGCATCTACTGAAGGACCGGTGCTACCAATAAGGTTATGGGTCTCTAAGGCATCTATAGTTTTGGTGTCTTCAGCCAAGGGTGGAGGTTCAGGAAGTTCTGCTACACTGGTCATGTCATCATCCTCCATCTCTAACGAAGACGAAGGAGATATCGGGTCGCGAGTGAAATTCCGCTGCTTCCCAGATTCCATGTCCCCGTTCACTGGGTTGTCCATGGGAACGATGTTCATCATTTCTGTCGGTGCAATGTTGAACATCTCGTCGTGTTGCTCTTCCAAACGATCTCCTCCCGAGATTTTTGTGTCCGCTCCCGCAGTTTTCCCCGCGCTCGTTAGCCCGGAAAGGTTGTTGAGACCCGACCTGGCTTTGGACTGGCCGGCGGTCGGCAAGGGAGGATGTCCTCCCTCGACCGGTCCGAGGTGGCGCGCGCTCTCGGTTCCGTGGGGAGGCAGCGGCATGTCTCGGAATCCCAAGGCGATGACGGTGCCAGGTCCCACAGCCGGGCTTCTTCCGGGCGACATTTCCAACGGCTCCGCGGCAGGGAAAGGGACGTCACGGTCCTCCGCCACACTCTCGTCTGAGGAAGCCGGCGCGGAACATGGAGACATCGGTCTTCGATCGTCTCCCTGGTACCTGCAACTTCTGATTCGCCAGGAGATGCGGACTCGGGGATATTTAACATTGCTGCGTCCAAGTGGAAAGGACTGCCGCAGGGCGAGAGTTCAGTCTCTTCGAGACAAGTAGACTGATTGTCGATCTTCTTACAAACCGACTCCAAATCCTTGCCGACGACATTGATGTTTGAGGAATCTATGGTCTTCCCAATCGAGTACTGGCTCCCCCCGCGTGGCTTCTGTATGGTGACCACAGTGTTGCTGTTGTTGTTCTCCGAGTTGGACTCGCTGGAGCTGACGTTCGGGAGGTCCACCTCGTTGGCCAGGTCCACAGGGACGTTCAAAGCCATCTCCACATTGGGTCCCTTGTTCTCGTCGCCCCCGAGCGACGCCCCGGCGGGGAGATCGCGAGGGTCGTCAAACTTATTCATGCCCTCGGGTAGATCGGATGCCAGTTCCACGTCAAGCTCATCTTCGTTCACCTTCGTCTTCTCCAAATGCGACGGAAGACGCGCCAACTTTGGCCCCGTGGGCGGGTGGTCCCTCGTGTCCAGAGGCATGGTTGGATCTTCGCCACGGCCACCGGATTGAGCTCGGTGCAAGGTAGAGGGAGGTTCCAACACTGGCGATCGCCTTAGATTTGGCGCCAATTCACCACTCGTCTCCCCAAGGGCTGAGGAGTCAAAGGACAAATCTTCCTCTGAGGAATCTGGTGCGGAACCAAGAAACGTTGGTCTTCCATTGCCTCCGTGGGTATCTATAGTTTGGGACTGGCCGGGGGATGAGGACTCGGGGGTGTTGAAAATGGCCGGATCCGATCCGATGGAATCCGTACGACGCGCCTCAATCTGGTCAACCTTCGCCGCCGCCTCTGGAGGATTCCCCGGGCTTGCGTCGGCGCCCTGGGCCGAGGGTATTTGTCGAGACTCGTCCGACGGGCTGGTGAGAAGCCGGGAGGGCGGAGCCTCCGCCCCAAAACCGCCCGTCTCTGGCGGAGAAACCTGACCTTGCGGCGGTTTGGTCACTTCCACGAGGGTCAAGGACAGAAAGCCTTCCCCGCCACTGGTGTCGACGCCCTCCGGTTCCTTCCTGCGCCTCTCCGGCGATCCCACCGGCGGTGGGCCTCCGCCTTCGGAGTGGGAAATCCCACGGTAGTGCGGCGGTAAAACGGTCGGCCCCATGCCGACGGTGCAGTACGGCCCGCACGCCTTGGAGTTGGTCTCGGAGCTAGACGAAGACATCTCCTCCTCCTCCTCCTCCTCATCCTCCTCGCTGTCGTCCTCGTCGTCGCCCGGTCCAGCGGTCGACTCCTCCGCCCCCCCGCTCTCCGCCCGGTCGGCCTCCGGCGCCGGCGGCAGCTCGTAGTGGTCGGCCGCCATCCTCTCGTCCTCCCCGTCCAGGGAAGCGGAGGCCGACGATTCGGACGCGGTGTCCTGGAAGGCGAAGGACTCGTCGACGCCCGCCGTGATGGAGTTCTCGGACAGCGAGTGGAGGAAGGACACCGAGCTGTCCTCGTCTTCATCTCCTCCAACGCCGTGGCCGTCTCCGGCGGCGCGGCCGCCATCGTCGACTCTGTGGTGGGCAGTAATATCGTCGCCGACGCCCCGCTCTGCCGGGGCAACCGAAGTCACCTCGATAGATTCCGCCTCGAAGATGATACTGCCCAGGAAGGACAGCGAGGACAAGGGCACCATCCTCTCGCTGGCCGGCTGGGTTTGCCGCGGAGACTGCGGCGTTGCCCCGGTTTCCACCTCGGGACTTCTCGCCCTCCTTCCTCCTCCCGTCTCCGATGTTTCATCCCGTCCCTCTGGAGGGCAACAGGCCCCCAAATCCGGAGGCAGGGACCCCTCGAGTTCGTCTTCAACTTCGAGGAAACTGTCGAGCGGGACACCGGCGGTAAAAGTCTGATCGAGCAGCCCCGGGATCGACGGCTCGGCGCTGACCTCCGAGCCGCGCCCGGGGAGGCCGCTCCTCTCCTCGGTGGCCGAGTCGTTGCAATCTTCGGCCAGCTCCTCGGAGGAAGCCAGGGGGGCGTTGGCGGGCCGGCCGCCGAGATGTCTCTCGTAGCCTCGCCTCTCCTCGGCCAGCGGGTAATCGCCCGCTGGGTAAACGGCGCCCTGGCCCAGCTCGTAGTGCACGCCCACCTCTTCCACCGTCATGCAGCGCAACTCGGAAAACAGGTCGCCCTCTTCCGACTTCGGGCAGGATATGCTGACGAGCAGGCCCAGTGGCCGCGTGCTTCCTTGCCCAACTCGATCCTGACCTGGGTTGGGCTCATCCCGCCAGGAAAGGTCATCGACGTTAATGTCCGCCAATTCCAATTCCACCCGGTTGCCTGTATTCCCAAGTGTGGTCACAATATTCCCGCTACTAAATCCGCCATCATTAAACTCCTCCTTCCACATTTGATCTGGCGTATCCTCTTCCTGCGGACGGGAGACTGGTGCACCATCGAAGTTTCCACGGGAAGAAAGGTCTTCCCCGCCGGTAATATTCTGTGTCATCTTTGGTGAGCCCCCTAGTTCGGTATCGGACTGTCGATACGTGTCCAGGGCCTGAGTTAATCCAGGGCCAGTGCTGGAAATATCCCGGGTTATATTTTCTTGCCCGTCTTCATCCGAGTCATCTTCGTCTTCATCCCCGTCCCCTTCGTCTCCACAGTCGGCGTCAATACCATCTTCACCCTCGCCCGCCTCTTCTTCACTCGTCTCCAGGTTTTCGTTATCGAACGCCAGCGGAGCCAGGTCGTCTTGCGTTTCAGTAAGGCACCGTTCAGTTGACTCCTCCGTGGAGGTCCAAATGTCCTCGTCGGCCACGCTGTAGGGAGGGGCGCTGGGCAGAGGCGGGACCTCCTCGTTCAGCTCCTCGGCGAAGGCGGACAGCGATTCCACGTAGCAGGCGGGCACCTCCATGGCTTCCGCCTCGGCCAGCAGGTTGGGGGAGCAGGACAGGGAGGTGTTGGGGGTCCCCGATGTCCAGCTGCCTCCCTCCGCCGTCCTGTACGAGCCGGAGGGGGAGGTGGGCGGGGAGCAGGCGCAGTCCTCGCTGTCTTCACTCTCCAGGGTCTCCGCACATTCGTCATGCAAGCCGGGCTTCAGGAAGGCAAAGTACTTGTGGGCCATCTTCACTGGGGTGGACGGCGCGGTGAAGAAAAGGTCCTGATCCGTGGCGCACGCCAGGTCCGCTGGGCTGCAGGGCACCAGCGATTCTTTGGTGGGTTCCAAGTAAGACCAAGCCACGTCAGTGTGCCCAATGGTTGTGACTTGATCCTGACTTGGACAAGATTCGGCCTTCCAGCTGTCAGCGTTTGTCACCAGATCGAGCGGGTCTACGGGGGCATAACGCTCCCTTCCAGTGCTTGGAAAGTCCTGAGCTTCTGGGATTGGCGGGCACTCCGTGCCCACACTCATGCCACAGGGAGGGAGGTCAGCGGGGCCAAGCGTAGCCTCGGCAAGACCAGCTTCATCCTCGCCCACGCTCAGCGGATCTTGGTCCTTTTCCGTGTGCTCCACGTCCTTCCCTACCAGAGGCAACGGGACGGGCGTGTCGGCCTCCCTGCCCGCTTTGGTGTATGCCAGTTGCGTGTCCCCGTCCGGTTCCTCTCTCGGGGTGGTGCCCGTCTCCGGAAAGCCTCCCGCCTCCGAGACACCGGCGCCGGCCTCCGAACTTCCCGAGAGAGGGTTTTCACTGGGGGTTGGACCTTCCCTCAGTTGTCTCCTCACGTCCGGACCTTCCACTTTGGAGACCCCCGCGCCGGCGTCGGGCGCGACCGGCTGGTGGCCGTCGGCGGCGCTCAGTCCAAAGAGGCCCACCATTTCCCGAGGGACCCCCGCCTTGCGCTCGGGGGGCCGAAGTTCAGATGGGGCGGCCGCCCTGACACGCGGCGCGGCTTCGGCCGATTCGGGGTAGGACTGACCGGCGTCTGCATCGCAGCTGGCTCCTTCGGGCTGGGGCCGGGCCCCCTCGTCGGCGGGCCGGCCGATGGGCGCAGCCAGGTCCACACCGGAGCCGGCAGCGGAGACGAGGCCACGCTCTCCTCCCGTTGGCCACTTGGACGAGTCGGCGGCAAGCGGCATCAAGTAGGGAGTGTCCAGTGATGGGGAGTCCAGCGACGGAGTCAGGTCTGTCGGGGTCACCCCGTGGGTCGATCCACAAGACACATCGGGGGAGAGGTCTGCAGAGGGGACAGATGCACACGCACATGTGAAGGCAGAATTATTATATCAAAAAGTTTATTCAATTATTAAAAATAATATTTAACATACAATAAAACAAAAACAGAACCCACCACCATAATACAAGACAAACCAATATACTAAACAAACTACTAGACAACTATGTTACAATCCTTGTCAAGGACCACCCCCCCGCGGTGCCCAGCGGTCCCGGATATCCCCCAGGGTGCCCGTGGACACCGCGCAGTCCCTCTCTCACACCAGCCAGGCGCGGACGTAACCCCGGAATAGGGGGCAGGCAGCCGGCTCGGGCTGAGCCCTCTTCCGCCTGGCGCCGTGACTCACAGATGGTGAAGACAGAATTGGGGGGGGGGGGGCACCTCGTTGAAACTTATCGAATAAAGGCTTGGATAGAGTGGATGTGGAGAGGATGTTTCCAATAGAAACATGGAAACATAGAATATAGGTGCAGGAGTAGGCCATTCGGCCAGCACCACCATTCAATATGATCAAGGCTGATCATCCAAAATCAGTAACCCCGTTCCTGCTTTCTCCCCATATCCCTTGATTCCATTAACCCTGAGAGCTATATCCAACCCTCTCTTGAATACATCCAGTGAATTGGATGAGAATTCCACAGATTCACCAATGACATACTCTAATTCAATTAAAATCTTTTACATAGATTTTACTATTCGAAAGCTAAATTAAGTAAATTTTACCGTAATACCTCTTCTGTGATAAATGCCTAACCCAAGAAGCAACTATAGCACATTCTTTTGTTTTTTGTATAAAAATCCAAATATTTTGGAATAACATTTTTGAAATTTTCACTAAATTATTTAAAATAACACTGAAACCAAATGCAGAACTGATTATTTTTGGAACAATAGAAGCAAGTTTGGAGCTGACTTCGTTTCAAAGGAGTTTTCTTAATTATGACTTAATAACGGCAAAAAAACCTATACTGAAATTTTGGAAAAACGCTCACACACCAACGACAAAAATGTGGACTTCTAATATGTCCGAATTGTTACACCTAGAAGATATGAGATTCCTCTTAGCAGGTAAACAAGACCAATTCCAAAAGATTTGGTCTCCATTTATCAACTTATTACAAATATAGGGTGCAACAAAATGTTGATAATAAACGGTTTCAGGACCTGGCGAGGGGTGAGTAAAGATATGAAGTAGGTAACTTTTTCACACAGAGAGTGGTGAATCTCTGGAACTCTCTGCCACAGAGGGTAGTTGAGGCCAGTTCATTGCCTATATTTAAGAGGGAGTTAGATGTGGCCCTTGTGGCTAAAGGGATCAGGGGGTATGGAGAGAAGGCAGGTACAGGATACTGAGTTGGATGATCAGCCATGATCATATTGAATGGCGGTGCAGGCTCGAAGGGCCGAATGGCCTACTCCTGCACCTATTTTCTATGTATCTATGTGTCTATGTACATCCCTTTCATATTGTTCTATCTTATCTTATTTTTTCTTTTTTCTTTTTCCTCTTTTTGGTTTTTCTCTTTTTTTTAAATTTAAAAAAACAACTATTTCTTGTGGTTAGGTCCATATGGGTGTTCCTAGACCACTCTTTCAATCACTCACTTACTATCTTTACTAACTCTTTCTATCCTTTTCTCTTATTAAAGTTTAAAATAAGAAGTGGTACAAGAAAAGTATAAACTTACATTATTGCAGATTACTGTAATGTACAATACTTCTAATAAAATAAAAAAATTAAAAATGTTTAAAAAAATATATATATAAAAACAATAATAATATTATGTACTTCTGTCTGGTCACCACTCAACCTCTGGTGTTCCAGACAAAACAAACTAAGTCTTTCACACAGAGAGTTGTGAGTCTGTGGAATTCTCTGCCTCAGAGGCCGGTTCTCTGGATACTTTCAAGAGAGAGCTAGATAGGGCTCTTGAAAATAGCGGAGTCAGGGGATATGGGGAGAAGGCAGGAACGGGGTACTGATTGGGGATGATCAGCCATGATCACATTGAATGGCGGTGCTGGCTCGAAGGGCTGAATGGCCTACTCCTACACCTATTTCCTACTGTCTTTGCAACCTCTCCCTGTAGCTGATAATCCCTAACCCAGACAGCATTCTGCTAAACCTTCTGTGCATCCTCTCTAAAGCCTACGCTATTAAATCTTCCATTCAAATCTTTCCTCTCACCGTTCAATGATTCGATGATACATAATTGTCACGTGTACCTTAGTTTTTTGCATAAACTTCAATGACGATACTACTGTGAATGTCAGTTTAGTTTAGAGATATAGAATTTTTCGAGGATGTAACTAGTAGAGTGGATAGGGGAGAACCAGTGGATGTGTTGTATCTGGACTTTCAGAAGGCTTTCGACAAGGTCCCACATAAGAGATTAATATACAAACTTAAAGCACACGGTATTGGGGGTTCAGTATTGATGTGGATAGAGAACTGGCTGGCAGACAGGAAGCAAAGAATAGGAGTAAACGGGTCCTTTTCACAATGGCAGGCAGTGACTAGTGGGGTACCGCAAGGCTCAGTGCTGGGACCCCAGCTATTTACAATTTATATTAATGAGCTGGATGAGTGAATTGAAAGCAACATCTCCAAGTTTGCGGAATGCACTAAGCTGGGGGGCAGTGTTAGCTGTGAGGAGGATGCTAGGAGACTGCAAGGTGACTTGGATAGGCTGGGTGAGTGGGCAAATGTTTGGCAGATGCAGTATAATGTGGATAAATGTGAGGTTATCCACTTTGGTGGCAAAAACAGGAAAGCAGACTATTATCTAAATGGTGGCCGATTAGGAAAAGGGGACATGCAGCGAGACCTGGGTGTCATGGTACACCAGTCATTGAAAGTAGGCATGCAGGTGCAGCAGGCAGTGAAGAAAGCGAATGGTATGTTAGCTTTCATAGCAAGAGGATTTGAGTATAGGAGCAGGGAGGTTCTACTGCAGTTGTACAGGGTCTTGGTGAGACCACACCTGGAGTATTGCGTACAGTTTTGGTCTCCAAATCTGAGGAAGGACATTATAGCCATAGAGGGAGTGCAGAGAAGGTTCACCAGACTGATTCCTGGGATGTCAGGACTTAGATATGAAGAAAGACTGGATAGACTCGGCTTATACTCGCTAGAATTTAGGAGATTGAGAGGGGATCTTATAGAAACTAACAACATTCTTATGGGGTTGGACAGGCTAGATGCAGGAAGATTGTTCCTGATGTTGCGGAAGTCCAGGACAAGGGGTCACAGCTTAAGGATAAGGGGGAAATCCTTTAAGACCGAGATGAGAAAAAACTTTTTCACACAGAGAGTGGTGAATCTCTGGAACTCTCTGCCACAGAAGGTAATTGAGGCCAGTTCATTGGCCATATTTAAGAGGGAGTTAGATGTGGCCCTTGTGGCTAAAGGGATCAGGGGGTATGGAGAGAAGGCAGGTACGGGATACTGAGTTGGATGATCAGCCATGATCATATTGAATGGCGGTGCAGGCTTGAAGGGCCGAATGGCCTACTCCTGCACCTATTTTCTATGTTTCTATGTATCTATGTATACAGTGTGGAAACAATCCCTTCGGCCCACCAGGCGATCCCCCTGTACACCAGCATTATCCTGCACACACGAGGGACAATTTACAATCACAGTGCATTCAGAAAGTATTCAGACCCCTTCATTTTTCCACATTTTGTTACGTTACAGCCTTATTCTAAAATGGATTTTAAAATTTGTTTTATAGACAATAGACAATAGACAATAGGTGCAGGAAACATGTTCCCGATGTTGGGGGAGTCCAGAACCAGGGGCCACAGTTTAAGAATAAGGAGTAAGCCATTTAGAACGGAGACGAGGAAACACTTTTTCTCACAGAGAGTTGTGAGTCTGTGGAATTTTCTGCCTCGAGGGCGGTGGAGGCCGGTTCTCTGGATACTTTCAAGAGAGAGCTAGATAGGGCTCTTAAAAATAGTGCAGTCAGGGGATATGGGGAGAAGGCAGGAACGGGGTACTGATTGGGGATGATCAGCCATGATCACATTGAATGGCGGTGCTGGCTCGAAGGGCCGAATGGCCTACTCCTGCACCTATTGTCTATTGTCTATTGTCTATCCGGTTCTCTGCCACCCGATGAATTGCTTTAGGCGGCAGCGTGGACAATGGCAGTGCCATCTGTCCGTGGTCTGTGGTCTGTCTGTGACGTTGGTGCCATCTGTAACTCCACCCCCCCCCTCCCCCTCCCCCCCATCTTTGGGCAAGCTGAGCCAAGTCACCACAGCTGCTCCGGCTGAACAGAGCAGGCCGTGGACGGCATTAGCCGAGAACGTCAATAGACGTTCAGCCCTGGGCTGGTCACCGGCAGTTTTTTATTTATTATCTGAATAAAGTCTATTTTGAAATTTTTAAAAAAAGGTTCTCCCAGGATGGTGTGGTATGGTGGAGATGCCCCTCAAAATAAGGGAAGGTATCCCACGCCAGGGGGCCCCACGAGTGGCACGGGTGGGGGACAGGTTTGTGAAATTTGAGAAAAGTATATAGACTGTATTGAACAATTCGTATAGCCTCCGAAAATGTCGGATGAATTTTTCGCACGGTTCACGTATTGTATATATATTTATTACCTGAATAAAGTCTATTTTGAAATAAATTTAAAATAAATCAGTCTGCCCGTCGGGGAATGTTGCCGACCGGCCCGCTGCGGACTGTGCTGGAGCTCGGTGCAGCCAACGGCAAGGCTCCGTGGGGGAGGACCACAGTCTAGGGTCCTTCCACTGCTGGACATGGGGGGGGGGGGGTGCAGTGGAAGAGACGCCCCTCAAAACTCAAAATAAGGGAAGAGATAAGGGTGGGCCACATGGGTGGGGGGGAAAAATAAATTGGTGTGATTTGTGTGAACAGTATTGAGTATTTGTACAGCCTCCGAGAATGTCGGATGATTTTCATTTTGCATGGTTCCTGTATTGTATATTACTTCAATAAAGTCTATTTTGATTTTTTTTTAAACTCTGTCTGTAGGAGTACGTGCTGAGGGACACAATCGATGCAGGCAACGGGCTCGGTCGGAGAGGACCACGTCTAGGGTCCTTCTGCTGCTGGACAATGGCGGCAGGCTGTGGTGGAGGCGCCTCTCAACACAAGGGAAGGGATTCCACGCCAGTGGGCCACACGAGCGGCAAGGGATCGCAAGGGCGGCAAGAGTAAGCCATTTAGAACGGAGACGAGGAAACACTTTTTCTCACAGTCTGTGGAATTCTCTGCCTCAGAGGGAGCGGTGGAGGCAGGTTCTCTGGATGCTTTCAAGAGAGAGCTAGATAGGGCTCTTAAAAATAGCGGAGTCAGGGGATATGGGGAGAAGGCAGGAACGGGGTACTGATTGGGGATGATCAGCCATGTTCACATTGAATGGTGGTGCGGGCTCAAAGGGCGAATGGCCTACTCCTGCACCTGTTGTCTATTGTCTATTGTCTGTCTGTACGGAGTTTGTACGTTCTCCCCCGTGACCTGCGTGGGCTCCGCTTTCCTCCCACGCTCCAAAGAGAGGTTTAGACGTAAAGGTTTGTAGGTTAAATTGGCTTCAGGAAAAATTGTAAATTGTCCCTAGTGTGTAGGGATGGAACTGCAGATGCTGGTTTTACCCCGAAGATGGAACGCAAGATGCTGGAGTAACTCGGCGGGGACAAGGCAGAATCTGCGGATAGAAGGATCGGGTGACGCTTTTGGTCGAAAACCCTTCCTCAGACCCTTGTGTGTGTGTGTGTGTGTGTGTGTCGGATGGTGTTAGCGTGCGGGGGCGATCGCTGGTCGGCGCGGATGGTCTCAGTGGGCCGCTGGGCCTGTTTCCGCGCCGGGTCTCCAGACTAAACTGCGCTGTCAGATATGATCTCATCCCTGCCATTATCCACTTCGACCTGTGCATTTGCAGGGTTTGGCAGCACTCTGGACTTTGCTTCCTCCAGCGTGTGGTGAAAGCTTTCCATCCTCAGAGCTGAAATAGAATCCTTTCTATTGATTTAAGTGAAGTGTATTAAGCTGCCCTGCAGTCGTACTCAGACACAGAAAGCTTTTAACCCAATTACTGCCTCTGCCTTTAGCGTGCAGGATCGCACTGCTATTCCTGTCCACGGATTACTGAAGATGTTGCAAATTATCCCAAGGCCAAAAACGCTTTCTCTCAGCGGCTTTCGATAGAGAGCCTTTAGCTGCGGCACGGGGATAGCGGTAGAGTTGCCTGCCTTTACAGCGCCAGAGACCCGGATTCGATCCCGACTACGGGCCCTTGCCCCGTGACCCCGTGGGTTTTCTCCGAGATCTTCCATTTCCTCCCACGCTCCAAAGACGTACAGGTTTGTAGCTTAATCGGATTGGTATAAATGTAAATTGTCCTAGTGTGTGTGTGTAGGGCTGGTCGGCGCGGACTCGGTGGGCCGAAGGGCCTGTTACCGCGCTGTATCTCTAAACTAAACTAAGCTAAGCTAAAACCTTTAGAACATAGAAACATAGAAAATAGGTGCAGGAGTAGGCCATTCGGCCCCTTCGAGCCAGCACCGCCATTCAACGTGATCATGGCTGATCATCCAACTCAGTATCCTGTACCTGCCTTCTCTCCATACCCCCTGATCCCTTTAGCCACAAGGGCCACATCTAACTCCCCTCTTAAATATAGCCAATGAACTGGCCTCAACTACCTTCTGTGGCAGAGAGTTCCAGAGATTCACCACTCTCTGTGTGAAAAATGTTTTTCTCATCTCGGTCCTAAAGGATTTCCCCTTTATCCTTAAACTGTGACCCCTTGTCCTGGACTTCCCCAACATCGGGAACAATCTTCCTGCATCTAGCCTGTCCAACCCCTTAAGAATTTTGTAAGTTTCTATAAGATCCCCCCTCAATCTTCTAAATTCTAGCGAGTATAAGCCGAGTCTATCCAGTCTTTCTTCATATGAAAGTCCTGACATCCCAGGAATCAGTCTGGTGAAACTTCTCTGCACTCCCTCCATGGCAAGAATGTCTTTCCTCAGATTAGGAGACCAAAACTGTACGCAATACTCCAGGTGTGGTCTCACCAAGACCCTGTACAACTGCAGTAGAACCTCCCTGCTCCTATACTCAAATACTCAAATCATTTTGCTATGAACGCTAACATACCATTCGCTTTCTTCACTGCCTGCTGCACCTGCATGCCTACTTTCAATGACTGGTGTACCATGACACCCAGGTCTCGTTGCATCTCCCCTTTTCCTAATCCGCCACCATTTAGATAATAGTCTACTTTCCTGTTTTTGCCACCAAAGTGGATAACCTCACATTTATCCACATTATACTGCATCTGCCATGCATTTGCCCACTCACCCAGCCTATCCAAGTCACCTTGCAGCCGCCTAGCATCCTCCTCACAGCTAACACTGCCCCCCAGCTTCGTGTCATCCGCAAACTTGGAGATGTTGCATTCAATTCCCTCATCCAGTTCATTAATATATATTGTAAATAGCTGGGGTCCCAGCACTGAGCCTTGCGGTACCCCACTAGTCATGGCCTGCCATTCTGAAAGGAAAGGAAAAGAGCATAGAAGTGTGCTGCACAGGAACAGGCCCTTCGGCCCACGAGGTCCGTGCTGGACATAATGCCAAGACCAACCCTTATCTGCCTGCACATAAATAATATCTCTCCATGCCCTGCATATTGAATTGAATGAATGTTATCAGCCAAGATACTTTCAAGAGAGAGCTAGATAGGGCTCTTAAAGATAGCGGAGTCAGGGGATATGGGGAGAAGGCAGGAACGGGGTACTGATTGGGGATGATCAGCCATGATCACATTGAATGGCGGTGCTGGCTCGAAGGGCCGAATGGCCTACTCCTGTACCTATTGTCTATTGACCTTACACCAATAACACATCTAAATAGGAAATTAAACACTCCCAGGCCAAAATTTCAGATCTGAATTTAGTATAGAGATACAGCTCGGAAACAGGCCCTTCAGCCCACTGAGTCCGCGCCGACCAGCGATCCCCCGCACACTAACGCTATCCAACACACACTAGGGACGATTTACAATTATACCAAGCCAATTGACCTACATATCTGTAAGCCTTTGGAGTGTGGGAGGAAAACGAAGATCTCGGAGAAAACCCACGCCTGTCACGGGGAGAACGTGCAAACTCCATACCGACAGCAGCCCGTGGTCAGGATTGAACCCTGGCGCTGTAAGGCAGTACGCTCTACCGCTGCCCCACCGTGCCATCTCATCTGGCGGAGTTGCTGCCTCACCACACCAGGTGCCCGGGTTCATTCCTGGTCTCGGGTGCTGTCCCTGTGTAGTTTGCACGTTCTCCCTGTGACCGCATGGGCTTCCCGCTTGACACTGTCGCTAACCAAGAGATTACTCTGCAGAAAGACAGTACATGTTCACAATCCAGCCATTCACGGTGTGTAGATACAATAGACAATAGACAATAGGTGCAGGAGTAGGCCATTCAGCCCTTCGAGCCAGCACCGCCATTCAATGTGATCATGGCTGATTATCCACAATCAGTACCCCGTTCCTGCCTTCTCCCCATATCCGCTGACTCCGCAATCTTTAAGAGCCCTATCTAGCTCAGTCATTGAAAGTAGGCATGCAGGTGCAGCAGGCAATGAAGAAAGCGAATGGTATGTTGGCCTTCATAGCAAGAGGATTTGAGTATAGGAGCAGGGAGGTTCTACTGCAGTTGTACAGGGTCTTGGTGAGACCACACCTGGAATATTGCGTACAGTTTTGGTCTCCAAATCTGAGGAAGGACATTATAGCCATAGAGGGAGTGCAGAGAAGGTTCACCAGACTGATTCCTGGGATGTCAGGACTTTCATATGAAGAAAGACTGGATAGACTTGGCTTATACTCGCTAGAATTTACGGAGATTGAGGGGGGATCTTATAGAAACTTACAAAATTCTTATGGGGTTGGACAGGCTAGATGCAGGAAGATTGTTCCCGATGTTGGGGAAGTCCAGGACAAGGGGTCACAGCTTAAGGATAAGGGGGAAATCCTTTAAGACCGAGATGAGGAAAAACTTTTTCACACAGAGAGTGGTGAATCTCTGGAACTCTCTGCCACAGAGGGTAGTTGAGGCCAGTTCATTGGCTATATTAAAGAGGGAGTTAGATGTGGCCCTTGTGGCTAAAGGGATCAGGGTGTATGGAGAGAAGGCAGGTACGGGATACTGAGTTGGATGATCAGCCATGATCATATTGAATGGCGGTGCAGGCTCGAAGGGCCGAATGGCCTACTCCTGCACCTATTTTCTATGTATCTATGTATCTTGAAAGCATCCAGAGAACTGGCCTCCACCGCCCTCTGAGGCAGAGAATTCCACAGACTCACCACTCTCTGTGTGAAAAAGTGTTTCCTCGTCTCCGTTCTAAATGGCTTACTCCTTATTCTTAAACCGTGGCCCCTGGTTCTGGACTCCCCCACATCGGGAACATGTTTCCTGCCTCTAGCGTGATAAAGATACTTGATAAAGGGAATCACAGTTAAAGGAAGAAACGTTGATGTCGGAGTAGAGGTGTAAGAGTGAGGAGCGATTGTAATGTGTGATTGTACATCTGCTTCTGTGGCCGGCACGCTGATAGACGCCTGGGCTTGGACGCCATCTTGGAAGCTGGCAAAGGCCCACCTCTCAGAAGCCACCGCTAAACTCCCAATAAAGCTCCCTCAACCATGGTTGCTGAAATGTAATGCCTTATCTTGAAATGTTAATGTTAAATCAATCACATTAAGTGGCTTTTTACTTCCACTTACGACATGGACATCTCCTTATTCTCCTTAATTGCTGCAGAAAGCATTTTGGCCAAGATGGCATTTTTTCTGTTTCTCTTTCCTCTCTCGCTCTCTTTCTTTCGCTCTTCCTCACTGTATTTCACTCTCTCTCTGTCTCTCCCCCTCACTTTTGCTCTCTGGCTCTTTTCCTCTCCTTCACTCTCTCTCTCTCTTTCTTGCACACTCTCTGTTTCTATCTCTTCCGTCCTTCATCTCTCTCCCTTTCTCTCACTCCCTCTCTCTCTCCCACACTCTCTTGCTCACTTGCTCTTTGTCTCTCCCTATCTCTCTCTCTCTCCCTCCCTCTCTCCCTCTCCCTTTCTCTCTCTCTCCCCTCCCTCTCTCTCTCTCCCTCCCCCCTTTCCCTCTCTCTCCCTCCCTCTCCCTCTCTCTCTCTCTTTCTCTCTCTCTCTCCCTCCCTCCCTCTCTCTCTTCCCCTTCTCTCCTCTCCCTCTCTCTCTCCCTTCCTTTCTCTTTTGCTCTCTCTCTCCTCTCTCCCTCTTCCTTTCTCTCTCTCTCCTTCTCCCTCTCCCTTTCTCTCTCTCCTCCCTCTCCCATTCTCTCCCCCCTCTCTCTCTCTCTCTCTCTCTCCCTCTCTCTTCCTTTCTCTCTCACTCCCTTCTCTCCCTCTATCCCCTTCTCACCCTCTCCCATTCTCTCCCTCCCTCACATTTATTTCATCCCTCCCTTTCCATTTGCTTCTGTTCATTAACGATATGAAAATGGGTAATGTTGTAATACTTCTGTAGTCCTACATCATCCTTTCCATTTGCTTTTAAAGACTGAGTCACTCTCAATGGTCCCAAGATAATATCAGATCAGGAGCCTGTTTCCTGGGTTTAGCTGTAAGGATGTCAATGGCGTTTTGCTAAAACCTTAGATACAAGTCTATTTTGCAGGTAAAGTGGGAGGCTAGATATGGTAGACAGTCAGAACCTTTACCCCAGGGTGGGAATGTCAACGACTAGAGGGCGTGGGATTAAGGTGAGAGGGAAAAGGTTTAAAGGAGATGTGGGGCAGGTTTTTTTTACACAGAGGGTGGTGGGTGGCTGGAACGTGTTGCCAGGGGTGGTGGTGGAGGCAGATACCATAGTGGTGTTAAAGGGAAGTGGCCAGCGTGGAACTCATCCTTGATTAAGCCTCGGCAAGGCCAGCAGCATAATCAAGGACCAGTCGCACCCCGGCCACTCCCTCTTCTCCCCTCTCCCATCGGGCAAGAGGTACAGAAGTGTGAAAACGCACACCTCCAGATTCAGGACAGTTTCTACCCAGCTGTTATCAGGAAACTGAATCATCCTACCACAACCAGAGAGTGGTCCTGAACTACTATCTACCTCATTGGTGACACTCAGACTATCCTAGATCGGACTTTGCTGGCTTTACCTTGCACTAAACGTTATTCCCTTATCATGTATCTGTAGACTGTAAATGGCTCGATTGTAATCATGTGTTGTCTTTCCGCGGACTGGATAGCAAGCAACAGAAGCTTCTCACTGTACCTCGGTACACGTGACAATAAACTGAACTGAACTGAACTGAACTGAGCCTTTTCGACAGGCACGTGGATATTTTGGGGATTGAGTGATATGGATGAGCCTCAGTGAGAATGTCTGGTTGCATTTAATAAAGGAAATCAAAATAAAACACAAAGTGCCGGAGGAACTCAGTGGATCAGGCAGCATCTACGGAGGGAATGGACAGGCGACGTTTCTGTTGGGCACCCTTCTTCAGACTGATCGGACATCAAAGAATGAAGGTAGACAACAATGCTGGAGAAACTCAGCGGGTGAGGCAGCATCTATGGAGCGAAGGAATAGGTGACGTTTCGGGTCGAGACCCTTCTTCAGACTGATGTGGGGGGAGGGTGGCGGGTAGAAGAAATGAAGAGGTGGAGACAGTGGGTTGTGGGAGAGCTGGGAAGGGGAGGGAAGGAGGGAGAAAGCAAGGACTACCTGAAATTGGGGAGAAGTCAATGTTCATACCGCTGGGGTGTAAACTGCCCAAGTGAAATATGAGGTGCTGCTCCTCCAATTTGCGGGGGACTCACTCTGGGCCATGGAGGAGGCCCAGGACAGAAAGGTCGATTTGGGAATGGGAGGGGGAGTTGAAGTGCTGAGCCACCGGGAGATCAGGTTGGTTAATGCGAACCGAGCGGAGATGTTGGGCGAAGCGATCGCCGAGCCAACGCTTGGTCTCACCGATGTAGAGCGGCTGACACCTAGAGCAGCGGATGAAGTAGATAAAATGGCATTCAGCTCAGGAACGGTGAGGGAGTTATGCTGCTTTTTAAATAAATGGTGAGTGCATAACGTGAATACTAGTTTCATTTTAGTTTTAGAGATACAGCGCGAAAACAGGCCCTTGGGCCCACCGAGTCCACGCCGACCTGCGATCACCCCTTGCACTAACACTACCCTACACACTCTAGGGACAATTTACAATTTTTACAGAAGCCAATTAACCTACAAACCTGCACGTCTTTGACAATAGAAAATAGACAATAGACAATAGGTGCAGGAGTAGGCCATTTTGCTCTTCAATGTGATCATGGCTGATCATCCCCAATCAGTACCCCGTTCCTGCCTTCTCCCCATATCCCCTGACTCCGCTATCTTTAAGAACCCTATCTAGCTCCCTCTTGAAAGCATCCAGAGAACCTGCCTCCACCGCCCTCTGAGGCAGGGAATTCCACAGACTCACCACTCTCTGTGAGAAAAAGTGTTTCCTCGTCTCCGTTCAAACCTGAGTGTGGAAGGAAACCGGAGCACCCGGAGAAACCCACGCAAGTCACGGGGAGAATGTGCAAACTCTGTACAGACAGCACCCGTAGTCAGGATTTAACCTGGGTCTCTGGCGCTGTGTGGCAGCAACTCTACCGCTGCGCCACCGTTATCTGGTGACTTTAGGCGGCCCTTAGTTGGTTTAATTATTGAAAAGATACAAAAATAAGCAGATGTTTGGTTAGATGGAGGGTTAGATTATCCAAGAAGATTGCAAACAGCAAGCACATTCTCCTTGGAAACCAGTTCTTTGGTGGGTAAAGATTTCCAGAAGATCTTAATTTCCATGAAAGATATTGTTTTCCCAGAAGCTTCCAAGAAGGATGAGAGGGCTTCTCATTGAAACATATAAGATTGTTAAGGGTTTGGACACACTAGAGGAGGAAACATGTTCCCCATGTTGGGGGAGTCCAGAACCAGGGGCCACAGTTTAAGAATAAGGGGTAAGCCATTTAGAACGGAGACGAGGAAACACTTTTTCTCACAGAGAGTGGTGAGTCTGTGGAATTCTCTGCCTCAGAGGGCGGTGGAGGCAGGTTCTCTGGATACTTTCAAGAGAGGGCTAGATAGGGCTCTTAAAAATAGTGGAGTCAGGGGATATGGGGAGAAGGCAGGAACGGGGTACTGATTGGGGATGATCAGCCATGATCACATTGAATGGCGGTGCTGGCTCGAAGGGCCGAATGGCCTACTCCTGCACCTATTGTCTAGTGTCTACACCTCGTCTCTATCCAAAACAGGTGATCAATTATTGATAAGAGTAAACCTTTGTTGTAGATTTAGCCACAAGACGAAACTATTCTCCGCACAACCACTTTGGCAGCACCTCTCAGAACCCTATGTCATTCAGTCAAGTCACTTCCACTTGGTGGCATAGCGGTAGAGTCGCTGCCTCACAGCGCCGGAGACCTGGGTTTGATCCTGACTACAGGTGCTGTCTGTACGGAGTTTGTACGTTCTCCCCGTGACCTGCGTGGGTTTTCTCCGAGATCCTCAGTTTCCTCCCACACTCCAAAGACGTACAGGTTTGTAGGTTAATTGGATTGGTATAAATGTAAACAAATTGTCCCTAGTGTGTGTGTGTGTGTGTGTGTGTGTGTGTGTGTGTGTGTGTGTGTGTGTGTGTGTGTGTAGGGTAGTGTTTAATCGCAGGTCAGCATGGACTCGTGGGCCGAAGGGCCTGTTGTCAGCGCTGTATCTCTAAACTAAACTCTTCGAAATGCTTGCAGATGCAAATCTAGTTTGTCCAAACTTTCACAAGAGACAATCACCCTATTCCAGGTATTACAGCCCAGACTTTTCTTGAAGAGATACAGCGCGGAAAGGGGCCCTTCGGCCCACCGAGTCTGCGTTGACCAGCGATCACCCCGTACACTAACACTATCCCACACCCACTAGGGACAACTTACAATATACAGACGCCAATCAACCTACAAACCTGTACGTCTTTGGAGTGCGGGAGGAAACCGAAGATCTCGGAGAAAACCCACGCAGGTCATGGGGAGAACGTACAAACTCCGTACCGACAGCACCCATGGGGCGGTGGCCCGGAGAGGAGACTTCGGGACCTGGAGCTGGGGCAGCAGCCTGGAGCGGAGACTGCGGGACCCAGAGCTGGGGCAGCGGCCCGGAGCGGAGACTGCGGGACCCGGAGCTGGGGGCAGCGGCCCGGAGCGGAGACTGCGGGACCCGGAGCTGGGGGCCGGCCCGGAGCTGATGCTGTGTCGGGCCGTCTCGGAGCGGAGACGGCGTTCTGGCTTTCGGCGGCGGCGACATCACCACGGAGGTCCGCTGGACTGGAGGGCGGCATCTCGGCCTGGATCGATCGCCTCAGCGCAGAGGGAGAACAAGGAGGGAAGAGACGGAGACTAAGACTTTGCCTCCATCACAGTGAGGGTGTGCTTGGTGAACTCACTGTGGTGGATGTTTAATTTGTGTTTATTGTATGTTTTGTTATTATTGGTTCTGTGTATGACTGCAGGCAACATAATTTCGTTCAGACCAAAAGGTCTGAATGACAATAAAGGAATCTATCTATCTATCTACTCAGGATTGAACCCGGGCCTCCGGTGCTTTTGAGGCAGCAACTCTACCGCTGCGCCACCGTGCCATAAACTTGGACTAATTACCGTAAACATTGCATCTCCTTTTCTATACATGATGGACTTTATTTTAATTTAAGCCTTGTGTTGCTTTTGGTTTCTTGAGCATCTTCAAACTGTAAGATTCTTTATGCCCATTTATTTTACTATTAACCATCGACTCTAATCCAGAGTAGACATAATGCTAGACAATCCTGTCCACAGATAACATTGGATCCAATCGCAATATTAATCTATTAATTTATTTTGAACTGATGACAGTACATTAAAGAGCTTACCCCTCAAGAATAAGTAAGCCATTTAGAACGGAGACGAGGAAACACTTTTTCACACAGAGAGTGGTGAGTCTGTGGAATTCTCTGCCTCAGAGGCGGTGGAGGCCGGTTCTCTGGATACTTTCAAGAGAGAGCTAGATAGGGCTCTTGAAGATAGCGGAGTCAGGGGATATGGGGAGAATGCAGGAACGGGGTACTGATTGGGGATGATCAGCCATGATCACATTGAATGGCGGTGCTGGCTCGAAGGGCCGAATGCCCTATTCCTGCACCTATTGTCTATTGGCCTGTCCCACTGAGGCGACTCTTTAGGCGAATGTCAGGGACTAGTTTTACTGGAATTCACCTAAGGCACCTGACGGCAACCTACGACAGCAAAATTGTCACCGCCACCGACAAATTGTCAACGTGTTGAAGTTTTGCGGCAGTCGCCTGTAGTCGCCCAAAAAATCGCCTTAGTGGGACAGGCCCATGACATTGTGTTTAAGGCCCTTGACATTGTTTGTTATATAGGAGAGCAATTCTGCGTCCAAATCTCCTAACAGCCTGATAGACACAAAATGCCGGAGCAACTCAGCGAGACAGGCAGCATCTCTGGAGAGAAGGAACGGGTGACGTTTCGGGTCGAGACCCTTCTTCAGACTGAGAGTCACGGGAGAGGGAGACACAGACATATGGAAGGGCAAGGTTGTGAAAACGAGAGATCAAAGGGGACAAAGCTCACGGAAATTGTAGAATAGATCATAGTTAGCTGAGGGGAAGGTGACAATGAGATATATAAAGATAAAATTTAATCAGGACAGTCAGACTGGTCGGAGAACGAGAGTGGGGGAGGGAAAGCAAGGGTTACTTGAAGTTAGTGAAGTCAATATGGGTATAAGCTGCCCAAGTGAAATATGAGGTGCTGCTCCTCCTTGGTTTATTTGGTTTGGGAACAGCTGTGCCCAAGACCGCAATTCGCAGCAGAGAGTTGTGGACGCAACCCAGTCCTTCGCACAGTCCAGACTCCACCTACACTTCACGCCTCCTTGGGAAAGCAGCCAACATAATCAAACACTTGTCCCACCCTGGTCAGCGAATGGCATGTTGGCCTTTATAACAAGAGGAGTCGAGTATAGCAGCAAAGAGGTCCTTCTGCAGTTGTACAGAGCCCTAGTGAGACCACACCTGGAGTATTGTGTGCAGTTTTGATCCCCTAATTTGAGGAAGGACATTCTTGCTATTGAGGGAGTGCAGCGTAGGTTCACAAGGTTAATTCCCGGGATGGCGGGACTGTCATATGCTGAGAGAATGGAGCAACTGGGCTTGTACACTCTGGAGTTTAGAAGGATGAGAGGAGATCTTATTGAAACATATAAGATTGTTAAGGGTTTGGACACGCTAGAGGCAGGAAACATGTTCCCGATGTTGGGGAATCCAGAACCAGGGGCCAGTTTAAGAATAAGGGGTAAGCCATTTAGAACGGAGACGAGGAAATACTTTTTCACACAGAGAGTTGTGAGTCTGTGGAATTATCTGCCTCAGAGGGCGGTGGATACCGGTTCTCTGGATGCTTTCAAGAGAGAGCTAGATAGGGCTCTTAAAAATAGCGGAGTCAGGGGATATGGGGAGAAGGCAGGAACGGGGTACTGATTGTGGATGATCAGCCATGATCACAATGAATGGCGGTGCTGGCTCGAAGGGCCGAATGGTCTACTCCTGCACCTATTGTCCTCTTTCTCCAGACTCAGGAACAGCTTACAATCGATTACAATCGAGCCATTTACAGTGTACAGACACATGATAACCTTCAGTGCAAGGTAAAGCCAGTAAAGTCCAATCAAAGATAGTCGGAGGGTCACCAATGAGGTGGATGGGAGGTTGGTGGTGGGATGGTTCAGTTGCCTGATAACAGCTGGGAAGAAACTGTCCTGAATCTGGAGGTGTGCATTTTCACACTTCTGTACCGTTTGCCTGATGGGGGAGAGGAGAAGAGGGAGTGGCCAGGGTGCAACTGGTCCTTGATGATGCTGCTGGCCTTGCCGAGGCAGCGTGAGGTGTAGATGGAGTCAATGGAAGGGAGGTAGACACAAAATGCTGGAGTAACTCAGCGGGAGGGGCAGCATCTCTGGAGCGAAGGAATGGGTGACGTTTCGGGTCCAGACCCTTCTTCAGATGGGAGGGAGGTTGGTTTGTGTGATGGTCTGGGCTGAGTGCACAATTCCTTCCTCTACCTATGGCACTGGCGTTTGGTGTGATTGTGTGTGTGTGGGTGCAGTATTGTCTGATTTAATTGCTGCAAAAAAAACAAGCTGAGCATTTTTTTCACTCGCCAATGATCGATGACTTGCAAAGTGACCCAGCAAAAAGGCCTGTCTCTTGGGAACCGTTCTTCGATGAAAGCAGGCCTTGATGATGACATTCGCCGCTGCCCATTGCTGCGGCAACACTAATGCTGGCTCTCCACCCACCTACCCCCCCCCCCCTCCGCACCCCCCATCCTTCTACCTGCTTCAGAACCTGATAAGAAAGCGAATGGTATGTTTGCATTCATAGCAAATGGATTTGAGTATAGGAGCAGGGGTTCTACTGCAGTTGTACAGGGTCTTGGTGAGACCACACCTGGAGTATTGCGTACAGTTTTGGTCTCCTAATCGGAGGAAGGACATTCTTGCCATAGAGGGAGTACAGAGAAGGTTCACCAGACTGATTCCTGGGATGGCAGGACTTTCATATGAAGAAAGACTGGATAGACTCGGCTTGTACTCGCTAGAATTTGAGGGGGGATCTTATAGAAACGTACAAAATTCTTAAGGGGTTGCACAGGCTAGATGCAGGAAGATTGTTCCCGATGTTGGGGAAGTCCAGAACAAGGGGTCACAGTTTAAGGATAAGGGGGAAGTCTTTTAGGACCGAGATGAGAGAAAAAAATTCACACAGAGAGTGGTGAATCTCTGGAATTCTCTGCCACAGAAGGTAGTCGAGGCCAGTTAGATGTGGCCCTTGTGGCTAAAGGGATCAGGGGGTATGGAGAGAAGGCAGGTACAGGATACTGAGTTGGATGATCAGCCATGATCATATTGAATGGTGGTGCAGGCTCGAAGGGCCGAATGGCCTACTCCTGCACCTATTTATCTATGTTTTTATCTTTCTATGTAACCAAGGACAAGTGAAACAACTGCAGATGCTGGTTTACACCGAAGACAGATACAAAATGCTGGAGTAACTCAGCGGGACGGGCAGCATCTCTGGAGAGAAGGAATGGGTGACGTTTCGGGTCGAGACCCTTCTTCAGACTGAGAGTCAGGGGCAAAGGAGATATTCGGAGATATGGAAGGGTCAGGTTTTCAGTTTAGAGATACAGCGCGGACACAATAGACAATAGACAAGAGGTGCAGGAGTAGACCATTTGACCCTTCGAGCCAGCACCGCTATTCAATGTGATCATGGACCTTCGGCCCACCGGGTCCGCGCCGACCAACGATCCCCGCACATTAACACTATGCTACACCCGCTAGGGACAATTTTTACATTTATACCAAGCCAATTAACCAACAAACCTGCACGTCTTTGGAGTGTGGGAGGAAACCGAAGATCTCGGAGAAAACCCACGCAGGTCACGGGGAGAACGTACAAACTCCATACAGACAGCACCCGTGGTCAGGATCGAACCCGGTCTCCAGCGCTGTATTTGCTGTAAGGCAGCAACTCTACCGCTACGCCACCATGACCAAGGTGTGAAAATGAGAGATTAAAGTAAACCTTGCTTTCCCTCTCTCTCCACACCTCCCCCATCCTAGTTCTCCGACCAGTCTGACTGTCCTCTTGATTACATTTTATCTTTGTACGCCTCGTTGTCACCTTCCCCTCAGCCAACAATGATCTATTCTACATTTTCTTTGAACTCCGTCCCCTTTGATCCCTCGTATTTACGCCTTACCCTTCCTTATCTCTGTGTCTCCCTCTCCCCCCGACTCTCAGTCTGAAGAAGGCTCTCGACCCGAAACGTCACCCATTCCTTCTCTCCAGAGATGCTGCCTGTCCCGCTGCGTTTCTCCAGCGTCTTGTGTCATCGTGACTACTGCACGTCTCACAAAATCCTCCAAATCCGTTGGCAGATGGGACGAGCTTAGATGGGGCATCTAGGTCGGTCCGGACCAGCTGGGCTGAAGAGCCTGTTTCCGTGCTGTATCACTCAAACCAACCTCCCTTCCTCACGGTGCCTGGGCAAGGCCAGCAGCATAATCAAGGACCAGTCTCACTCCCTCTTCTCCCCTCTCCCATCGGGCAAGAGGTACAGAAGTGTGAAAACGCACACCTCCAGATTCAGGGACAGTTTCTTCCCAGCTGTTATCAGGCAACTGAACCATCCTACCACCAACTGGGGAGCGGCCCTGACCTCCCATCTACCTCGTTGGTAACCCTCGGACTATCTTTAACCGGACTTTACCTCGCCCTAAATGTTAGACATTATTTTAGACTTCAGAGCCACAGCGCGGAAACAGGCCCTTCGGCCCACCGAGTCCGCGCCGACCAGCGATCACCCCGTACACTCGCACTACCCCACACACTAGGGACAATTTACAATTTTACTGAAGCCAATTGTCCTACAAACCTGCACGTTGTTGGGGCGTGGGGGGAAACCGGAGCCCCTGGTGAAAACCCACGTGGTCACAGGGAGAAGGTACAAACTCCGTATAGACCGCACCCGTAGTCAGGATCGACCCCGAGTCTCTGGCGCTGTGAGGCAGCAACTCTACCGCTGCGCCACTGTTAACCATATTCCCTTCAGAACCCTAAAGGGCCCTGTCCAACTTGGTGAATTTTTCGGCGACTGCCGGCATCATTGACTGACGTATCAGGCCGCCGAAAAATTCACGGCGTGATGACATATTGACGCGCGGTGTTTTTTCAAGCGTCGCAACATTTTATTTGTCGCCTCTGGATTTTGAAATGTTCAAAATCTTTTGGCGACCCTGAGACGACGCCGGCAGTCGTCTAAAAAACATCGGCAAGTGGGACACAGGTCCTTATTATTCTTTATAGACAATAGACAATAGACAATAGGTGCAGGAGTAGGCCATTCGGCCCTTCGAGCCAGCACCGCCATTCAATGTGATCATGGCTGATCATCCCCAATCAGTACCCCGTTCCTGCCTTCTCCCCATATCCCCTGACTCCGCTATCTTTAAGAGCCCTACCTAGCTCTCTCTTGAAAGCATCCAGAGAACCGGCCTCCACCGCCCTCTGAGGCAGAGAATTCCACAGACTCACCACTCTCTGTGAGAAAAAGTGTTTCCTCGTCTCCGTTCTAAATGGCTTACTCCTTATTCTTAAACTGTGGCCCCTGGTTCTGGACTCCCCCAACATCGGGAACATGTTTCCTGCCTCTAGCGTGTCCAAACCCTTAACAATCTTATATGTTTTAATAAGATACCCTCTCATCCTTCTAAACTCCAGAGTGTACAAGCCCAGCCGCTCCATTCTATCAGCATTTGACAGTCCCGCCATCCCGGGAATTACCTTGTAAACCTACGCCGCACTCCCTCAATAGCAAGAATATCCTTCCTCAAATTAGGGGACCAAAACTGCACACAATACTCCAGGTGCGGTCTCACTAGGGCCCTGTACAACTGCAGAAGGACCTCTTTGCTCCTATATTCTCTGGGCAGCTGGATTGTAATCGTGTGTTGTCTTTCCTCTGACTGGATAGCACGCAACAAAAAAGCTTTTCACTGTACCTCCGTACACGAGACAATGATGAACTAAACTAGACGTGTGTCTCTGTGGCAGGAAAGGCCAACTGCCGTCAATGCATCCCCTGTGGCCCTTATCCCAACATCTAGGGGCTGATCTCACTCAAGCATCCCCCCGGTCAGACAGTCCGTGTTGGCTTTTGGCATGCAGGCAGGCTCCTGTAACTGAGCCCTCTCCGAACCTTGCCAAGCCATCTTCCCAGAGGTCAGACAAAATCCTTCAAGGACATTTTCAACGAACAAAACATTCTCGACAATTAAATGGAATAAGGTAACAGCACAGTAGACACAAAATGCCGGAGTAACTCAGCGGGTCAGGCAGCATCTGTGGAGAACATGGAATGGGTTGTGTCTGAAGACAGGGCCTCGACACGAAACGTCACTTATTCCTTCCCCTGACCTCTGTACGGAGTTTGTACGTTCTCCCTGTGACCTCATGGGTTTTCTCTGGGTGCTCTGGATTCCTCCCACACTCCAAAGACTTGTGTGTAGGTTGATTGGATTCTGTCCCTAGTGTGTGTAGGATTGTGTTAGTGTATGGGGTGATCGCTGGTCAGCACCCCGACTCAGTGGGCAGAAGGGCCTGTTTCCGCACTGAGTCTCGAAAGACTAAAGTATCTCTGGAACAGAGAAGCAGGCCCTTCAGCCCACTGCACCTATACGTGACCATAATAATAGACAATAGGTGCAGGAGTAGGCCATTCGGCCCTTCGAGCCAGCACCGCCATTCAATGTGATCGTGGCTGATCATCCCCAATCAGTACCCCGTTCCTGCCTTCTCCCCATATCCCCTGACTCCGCTATCTTTAAGAGCCCTATCTAGCTCTCTCTTGAAAGTGTCCAGAGAACCTGCCTCCACCGCCCCCTGAGGCAGAGAATTCCACAGACTCTGTCGGAAGGAACTGCAGATGCTGGTTTACACCGAAGATAGACACACAAAAAAGCTGGAGTCACTCAGCGGGACAGGCGGCAGCTCTGGAGAGAAGGAACGGGTGACGTTTCTGGTCGAGACCCTTCTCCAGAGATGCTG
>JAXLNO010002568.1:0-42105 GCA_038087875.1 Malacoraja senta | reverse complement strand
AACTGCAGATGCTGGTTTACACCAAAGATAGACACAAAATGCTGGAGTAACTCAGCGGGACAGGCAGTATCTTCGGAGAGTAGGAATAGGCGACATTTCAGGTCGTGCCTGAAGCAGGGTCTCGACCCGAAACGTCACCCATTCCTTTTATCCAGAGATGCTGCCTGCCCCCGCTGGGTTACTCCAGCGTTTTGTGTCAAACCCACACGTCTTTGGAGTGTGGGTGGAAGCCAAAGATCTTGGAGGAAACCCACGCAGGTCACGGGGGAGAACGTACAAACTCCGTTCAGGCAAGCACCGGTAGTGGGGATCGAACCTGGGTCTCTGGCGCTGCAAGGCAGAGGCTCTACCGCTGCGCCACTGTTTTGTCATCATTTTTAGAATCAATCCATTCGAATGAAAAGAGCTATTATGGTGTGTGACAGGGAACTAGGGGAAAAGGGGAAGTACAATAGGATCTGGGGGGTCCTTGTTCATCTGTCTATGAAAGTAAGCATGCAGGTACAGCAGGCAGGGAAGAAAGCGAATGGTATGTTGGCCTTTATAACAAGAGGAGTTGAGTATAGGAGTAAAGAGGTCCTTCTGCAGTTGTACAGGGCCCTAGTGAGACCACACCTGGAGTATTGTGTGCAGTTTGGTCCCCTAATTTGAGGAAGGACATTCTTGCTATTGAGGGAGTGCAGCGTAGGTTCACCAGGTTAATTCCCGGGATGGCGGGACTGTCATATGCTGAGAGAATGGAGCGGCTGGGCTTGTACACGCTGGAATTTAGAAGGATGAGAGGGGATCTTATTGAAACATATAAGATTGTTAAGGGTTTGGACACACTAGAGGCAGGAAACATGTTCCTGTGGCGGTCCCTGGGAGTTAGGCCACTCCTTGGGTCATCCCCCTCGGCTATTGAGGGACAGGGGCGTTGGTCTGCCACCGGGTTTCCCGAGGTCCTTCTCGGGGGCGTGTGTGTGTGTTCCCACTGAGACATTAAAAACTACTGTTGGACCTGCCTGACGTCTGGCCTTTTCCTGACCTCGTCCAGGCCGCTACATTCCCGATGTTGGGGGAGTCCAGAACCAGGGGCCACAGTTTAAGAATAAGGGGTAAGCCATTTAGAACGGAGACGAGGAAACACTTTTTCACACAGAGAGTGGTGAGTCTGTGGAATTCTCTGCCTCAGAGGGCGGTGGAGGCCGGTTCTCTGGATGCTTTCAAGAGAGAGCTCGATAGGGCTCTTAAAGATAGCGGAGTCAGGGGATATGGGGAGAAGGCAGGAACGGGGTACTGATTGGGGATGATCAGCCATGATCACATTGAATGGCTCAAAGGGCCGAATAGCCTACTCCTGCACCTATTGTCTATTGGAACTAAATTGGGAATTACTTATTACTGTGACAAACAGCGGCAATTGGCATGGAGTGATCGCATTCCCAATCCCACTTGGGAAGTACTTTTCAGTACAAAATCCTTCAACACACAGCATTTCCACAACAAACCTTGTTGCAAAACTCTTCTGAAAATGAGATTAACTAGTCTGAAATAGGTTTATTAGACTTTAGACTTTAGAGATACAGTGCAGGGATAAGCAAATAGTCTTATTTAGTTTGGTTTGGTTTAGAGATACAGCATAGAAACATGCCCTTTGGCCCACCGATTTTCCGCCGAACAGCAATCACCCCGTACACTAGCAATCTGCTACACGCTGGGAACAATTTTACACTTTTTCTACCAAAGCCAATTGACCTACAAACCTGTACGTCTTTGGAGTGTGGGAGCAAACTTTGAGAAAATCCAAGGTGGACACAAAATGCTGGAGTAACTCAGCGGGACAGGCAGCATCTCTGGAGAGAAGGAATGGGCGACATTTCGGGTCGAGACCCTTCTTCAGACTGATGTCAGGGGAGTGGGCGGGACAGAGATAGAATGTAGTCGGAGACAGTAAGACTGGTAGGGAACTGGGAAGGGGGAGGGGAAGGAGGGAGAAAGCAAGGGCTACTTGAAGTTAGAGAAGTCAATGTTCATACCGCTGGGGTGTAAGCTGCCCCAAGCGAAATATGAGGTGCTGTTCCTCCAATTTGCGCTGGGCCTCACTCTGACAATGGAGGAGACCCAGGACAGAAAGGTCAGATTGGGAATGGGAGGGGGAGTTGAAGTGCTGAGCCACCTGGAGATCAGGTAGGTTACGACGGACTGAGAGGAGGTGTTCAGCGAAACGATCGCCGAGCCTGCGCTTGGTCTCGCCGATGTAGAGAAGTCCAACGCACGTTACAGCTGCATTGCCTTCTCTGGCAGACGAACATGGACATTCCTAATGGACAATTTCAGGCAAACTTATGCAGTTCCTTTACATTACCAGAGCAAGAGAAAACCGTGTCATGTTAGGACGTAGAGATCCGAACCGAAAAGGTGTTTCCTCGTCTCCGTTCTAAATAGCTTACTCCTCATTCTTAAACTGTGGCCCCTGGTTCTGGACTCCCCGATGTTGGGGCAGTGTCCAGAACCAGGGGCCATAGTTTAAGAATAAGGAGTAAGTCATTTAGAATGGAGACGAGGAAACACCTTTTCACACAGAGAGTGGTGAGTCTGTGGAATTTTCTGCCTCAGAGGGCGGTGGAGGCCGGTTCTCTGGATGCTAAATAGCGGAGTCAGGGGATATGGGGAGAAGGCAGGAACGGGGTACTGATTGGGGATGATCAGCCATGATCACATTGAATGGCGGGGCTGGCTCGAGGGACCTAATGGCCTACTCCTGCAACTATTGTCTATTGTAAATCTCATGAACATAGGGAGTTGATGAAATGTGCAGGAAGGAACTGCAGATGCTGGTTTACACTGAAGATTGACACAAAACGCTGGAGTAACTCAGCGGTGACAGGCAGCATCTCTGGAGAGAGGATCCGACGAAGGGTCTCAACCCGAAACGTCACCCATTCCTTCTCTCCAGAGATGCTGCCCGTCTATCTTAAATGAGACATGATGAAGGGTGAAAAGCGAGCATGGAGTTCTTCTTGTGCTTGGTACGAGGGAGTTGGTGTTACAATCTTAGAAGGTTCAGACCGATCTACCCGATCTACGCCTCCCATAATATTATACACCTGTATCGTCTTCCCTCAACTTGAAGTTTCCACCAGAGGATGTTTACGAGAATGATCCCAGGAATAAGTGTTTAAGAAAGAACTGCAGATGCTGGAAAAATCGAAGGTAGACGAAAATGCTGGAGGAAACTCAGCGGGCGAGGCAACATCTATGGAGCGAAGGAATAGGCGACGAAGGGTCTCGACCGGAAACGTCACCTATTTCCTTCGCTCCATAGATGCTGCCTCACCCGCTGAGTTTCTCCAGCATTTTTGTCTAGCAGGAATAAGTGGGATAATATATGATGAGCGTTTGTCAGCACTGGGCCTGTACTCGCTGGAGGTTAGAAGGGTGAGGGGGGGACCTCATTGAAACTGATGTCCCCCCTCATCTGAACTTGAAATTGGGACGGAATAGTGAAAGGCCTGGATAGAGAGGATGTTTCCACTAATGGGACAGTCTAGGACCAGAGGTCACAGCCTCAGAATAAAAGGACGTACCTTTAGAAAGGAGATGAGGACGAATTTATTTAGTCAGAGGGTGGTCAATCTGCAGAATTCATTGCCACAGACGGCGGTGGAGGCCAAGTCAGTAGGTATTTTTAAAGCAGAGATATATAGATTCTTGATTAGTACGGGTGTCAAAGGATATGAGGAGAAGGCAGGAGAATGGGGTTGAGAGGGTAAGATAGATCAGCGATGATTGAATGGTGGAGTAGACTTGATGGGCCGAATGGCCTAATTCTGCTCCGAGGACTCAAACACGAAAATTCCATTGGGTAGATACTGTAACATTTTAGATATCATAACAACATTTGCATGACATTGGACTAGAATGTGGATGGGAAAGGTTTAGAGGGATTGCGGGCCAAACGCAGGCAGGTGGGACTAGTGTAGATGGGGGCATGTTGGTTGGTGCGGGCAAGTTGGGCCGAAGGGTCTGTTTCCAGGCTGTATCACTCTATGAGGATAGTATTCTGTGTGGATACAGCCTGGGTGTGATGTTTGGTGGAATGTGTGGGGTGGGAGGACCCGTTGCTCCTCCCGTGCAGCAGGTGGCGCTGCAGAGGACAAAGGGAGATGTCTTGTATATAGTTCATCCTGTCTGTGTATGTGCAGTGGACGAACACGAAACTGGGTTCCTGCATTTGTTAGGCGACCTTTAGAAACACTTGCGGTGTACGATGGAGGGGCCGGACTCATCGTACTCCTGCTTGGTGATCCACATCTGCTGGAAGGTGGAGAGGGAGGCCAAGATGGACCCCCCGATCCACACGGAGTACTTCCTCTCGGGAGGGGCGATGATCTTGATCTTCATGGTGGCGGGCGCCAGGGAGGTGATCTCCCTCTGCATGCGGTCGGCGATGCCCGGGTACATGGTGGAGCCGCCGGAGAGGACGGTGTTGGCGTACAGGTCGCGCCTGATGTCGATGTCGCACTTCATGATGCTGTTGTAGGTGGTCTCGTGGATGCCGGTGGTCTCCATGCCCAGGAAGGAGGGCTGGAAGAGGGCCTCGGGGCAGCGGAAGCGCTCGTTGCCGATGGTGATCACCTGGCCGTCGGGCAGCTCGTAGCTCTTCTCCAGGGTGGAGGAGGAGGCGGCCAGGGCCATCTCGGCCTCAAAGTCCAGCGCCACGTAGCACAGCTTCTCCTTGACATCCCGCACGATCTCCCGCTCGGCCGTGGTGGTGAACGAGTAGCCGCGCTCCGTCATCACCTTGGTCAGGTAGTCCGTCAGGTCGCGTCCCGCCAGGTCCAGCCGCAGGATGGCGTGGGGCAGGGCGTAGCCCTCGTAGATGGGCACGGTGTGGGTCACCCCGTCGCCCGAGTCCAGCACGATGCCGGTGGTGCGGCCCGAGGCGTACAGGGACAGCACGGCCTGGATGGACACGTACATGGCGGGCGCGTTGAAGGTCTCGAACATGATCTGGGTCATCTTCTCCCGGTTGGCCTTGGGGTTGAGGGGGGCCTCGGTCAGCAGGACCGGGTGCTCCTCGGGGGCCACGCGCAGCTCGTTGTAGATGGTGTGTGCCAGATCTTCTCCATGTCGTCCCAGTTGGTCACGATCCCGTGCTCGATGGGATACTTCAGCGTCAGGATCCCTCTCTTGCTCTGCGCCTCGTCACCAACGTAGCTGTCCTTCTGGCCCATCCCCACCATCACGCCCTGAAATGAGGAACAAAACCCAGTCAGCATCATCTCACTGCATGGTCAGAAGGTCAGAAGGTCAGAAGGTCAGGTCATAAGGTCAGAAGGTCATAATGACATAAGGTCATAAGGTCATAATGTCATAGGGTCATAAGGTCATAGGGTCATAAGGTCATAATGTCATAGGGTCATAAGATCATAGGGTCATAAGGTCATAATGTCATAAGGTCATAACATCATAAGGTCATAACATCATAAGGTCATAAGATCATGAGACAATCCTCCCACACTCCAAAGACAATAGACAATTGACATTAGTGCCGGAGTAGGCCATTCAGCCTTCAAGCCAGCATCACCAATCAATGTGATCATGGCTGATCATCCCCAATCACTACCCCGTTCCTGCCTTCTCCCCATATCCCCTGACTCCACTATCTTGAAGAGCCCTATCTAGCTCCCTCTTGAAAGCATCCAGAGAACCGGCCTCCACCGCCCTCTGAGGCAGAGAATTCCCACAGACTCACAACTCTCTGTGTGAAAAAGTGTTTCCTCATCTCCGTTCTAAATGGCTTACCCCTTATTCTTAAACTGTGGCCCCTGGTTCTGGACTCCCCCAACATCGGGAACATGTTTCCTGCCTCTAGCGTGTCAAAACCCTTAATAATCTTATATGTTTCAATAAGATCCCCTCTCATCCTTCTAAACTCCAGAGTATACAAGCCCAGCTGCTCCATTCTCTCAGCATATGACAGACCCGCCATCCCGGGAATTAACCTTGTAAACCTACGCTGCACTCCCTCAATAGCAAGAATGTCTTTCCTCAATTTGGAGACCAAAACTGCACACAATACTCCAGGGTGTGGTCTCACTAGGGCCCTGTACAACTGCAGAAGGACCTCTTTGCTCCTATACTCACCTCCTCTTGTTATGATGGCCAACATGCCATTCGCTTTCTTCATTGCCTGATGTACCAGCTGTACGCAAAACAAAGTATTGTACCTTGACTTGTCACATGTGACAATCAAGTATTCATTCGTTCATTCATTCATTCATTCATTCATTCTTTCATCCCAGCATCCATCCAGCCAACTGAGACAAAAGCACACTGGATAGCCACCAAGCGGTCACAGGAGTGGAAGGCAACCTCATCTCCATTACACAGCTACATCTCTTCTCCAGATAAAAGCTGTCCAGGGTCTGACCTCCCCAGAGGAGCATGGGTGAAGCTCAACAGACTTGGTACTGGAGTTGGGCGTTTCAACGCCAGCGTGTGGAGATGGGGGCTCCGCCAGAGCCCAGCCTGTGAATGCGGAGCAGAACAACAGACAGCCAACCATGTCATCTCTGGGTGCCCGCTCTACCACCCACCAAATGAAGCTGTGTCAGGGCCTGGCAGACATTGATGCCAACAGAGACAACAACCTGGCTGCTCAACACCCGGCTTGAGATCTAACTATTCCTTTGGTTTATTTATGTTTCACTCGCAAGAAGCAAGAAGATTAATTCATTGGGAAAACCCAGTTAGGGAACGTTGTTATTATCTGTGGTAATTTGCCATAAAGAAAAACGACTACCATCAATGTCCAGTCCACAGTTACAGACTTCAGATTGGAAGCTTCATCATTTTAAATTAAAGATTGGATTCCTCTACCTTCATTTTAGGAGCGTGCATTGAAGGAACTTTGGCCCAGAAATGAGATGTTAATTGTAGAGAACACCATTTCAGTGATCAGTTGCCTAGCAACCCAGTCTAATCCAATCTAACAATCTCATTTACAAGTTCACATCTTCTGTTGAACAGGTTTTTCAGTGAGGGGAGAGAAAATGTCTCTGCAATTTATACCCCATACTTAAAATGGTCCACTTGAAACAAAAGAGCTCAGAAAGTCATGGAGAGATACAGCGTGGAAACAGGCCCTTCGGCCCAACGTCCACACCGGCCAACATGTCCCATCTACAGTAGTCCCACTGTCCTGGTGAGTTACTCCAGCACATTGTATCTGAAATGTCACCTGCCCATAGAGTCATAGAGTGATACTGCGTGGAAACAGGCCCTTCGGCCCAACTTGCCCACACGGGCCAACATGTCCCAGCTACACTAGACCCACTTGCCTGCTCTTGGTCCATAACCCTCCAAACCTGTCCTATCCATGGCCTGTCTAACTGTTTTGTAAACGTTGGGATAGTCCCTGCCTCAACTACCTCCTCTGGCAGCTTGTTCCATACACCCACCACCCTTTGTGTGAAAAAGTTCCTATTAAATCTTTTCCCCTTCACCTTGACCCTATGTCCTCTGGTCCTCGATTCCCCTACTCTGGGCAAGAGACTCTGTGCATCTACCCGATCTATTCCTCTCATGATTTCACCTCTATATGATCGCCCCTCATCCTCCTGCGCTCCATGGAATAGAGACCCAGCCTACTCAACCTCTCCCGATAGCTCACACCCTCTAGTCCTGGCAACATCCTTGTAAATCTTCTCTGAACCCTTTCAAGTTTGACAATATCTTTCCTATAACGTGGTGCCCAGAACTGAACACAATATTCTAAATGCATCCTCACCAACGTCTTATACAACTGCAACATGACCTCCCAAGTTCTAGACTGGCTGATGAAGGCCAAAGTGCCAAAAGCCTTTTTGACCACATTATCTACCTGCAACTCGACCTTCAAGGAACCATGCACCTGTACTCCTAGATCCCTCTCGTCTACAACACTACACAAGCGCCTACCATTTACTGTGTAGGTCCTGCCCTTGTTCGGCGTCCCAAAATGCAACACCTCACACTTCTCTGTATTAAATTCCATCAACCATTCCTCCGCCCACCTGGCCAATCGATCCAGATCCTGCTGCAATCTTTCACAACCATCTTCACTATCTGCAAAACCATTAATTTTGTATCATCGGCAAACTTGCTAATCTTGCCCTGTATGTTCTCATCCAAATCATTGATGTAGATGACAAACAGTAACGGGCCCAGCACTGAACCCTGAGGCACACCACTAGTCACAGGCCTCCAATTTCGAGAAGCAACCTTCCACCATCACCCTCTGCTTCCTTCCATGGAGCCAATTTGCTATCCATTCCGCTACCCTTGGATCCACTTCCCTCCACAGATGCTGCCTGATCCACTGACTTGGCCTCCACAACCTTCTCTGCCCACTCTCCCAGCCTGTCCAAGTCCTTCTGCAGAGTCCCTGCTTTCTCTACACTACCTGCCCCTCCACCTATTTTTGTATCATCTGCAAACTTGGCCACAAAGCCTTCAATCCCCTTCATCCAAATCATTAATATACAACGTGAAGAGTAGCAGCCCCAGCACCGACCCCTGCGGGACTCCGCTAGTCACTGGCAGCCGAGCAGAAAAAGCCCCCTTTATTGCTATTCTTTGTCCTGCCATCCAGCCAACCTGATATCCTCGCTAGTATCTGCCCTTTGATACCGTGGGCTTTCTCCCCAGTGAGACCACACCTGGAGTATTGTGTGCAGTTTTGGTCCCCTAACTTGAGGAAGGCCATTCTTGCTATTGAGGGAGTGCAGCATAGGTTTACAAGGTTAATTCCTGGGATGGCGGGACTACCATATGCTGAGAGAATGGAGCGGCTGGGCTTGTATACTCTGGAGTTTAGAAGGATGAGAGGATATCTTCTCATATAAGATTGTTGAAACATATAAGATTATTAAGGGTTTGGACGTGCTCGAGGCAGGAAACATGTTCCCGATGTTGGGGGAGTCCAGAACCAGGGGCCACAGTTTAAGAATAAGGGGTAAGCCATTTAGAACAGAGATGAGGAAACACTTTTTCACACAGAGGGTTGTGAGTCTGTGGAATTCTCTGCCTCAGAGGGCGGTGGAGGCCAGTTCTCTGGATACTTTCAAGAGAGAGTTAGATAGGGCTCTTAAAGATAGCAGAGTCAGGGGATATGGGGAGAAGGCAGGAACGGGGTACTGATTGGGGATGATCAGCCATGATCACATTGAATGGCGGTGCTGGCTCAAAGGGCCGAATGGCCTACTCCTGCACCTATTGTCTATTGTCAATTGTCTATTTTCATTAGCAGCCTCACGTGTGGCACCTTATCAAAGGCTTTTCTATGTATATAGGGCATGTTGGTAGGTGTGGGCAAGTTGGGCCGAAGGGCCTGGTTTCTACGCTGTATGACTCAGTCAAAGGGTAAACGGTACTGATGTCGCGGTCGGCCCACGATGGAAGGGAAGACCGCTCTCGGGCGTCGTCTCCAGCGAAGCCAGCCTTGCACATCCCCGAACCATTGTCACAACGAGAGCTGCAATCTCCTCGTCCCCCATTGCTCTGGATCCAGCTGGAATTCACTGCAGATGGACACAAAGTGCTGGGGTAACACGGCGTGTCATGGCAGCATCTCTGGGGGACTAGGATAGAAAACATGGGAAACATGGAAAAATAGGTGCAGGAGTAGGCCATTCGGCCCTTCGAGCCAGCACCGCCATTCATAGAGAAACATAGAAAATAGGTGCAGGAGGAGGCCATTCGGCCCTTCGAGCCAGCAGCGCCATTCATTGTGATCATGGCTGATCGTCCCCTATCAATAACCCGTGCCTGCCCTTTTCCCCATATCCCTTGACTCCACTAGCCCCTAGAGCTCTATCTAACTCTCTCTTAAATCCATCCAGTGATTTGGCCTCCACTGCCCTCTGTGGCAGGGAATTCCATAAATTCACAACTCTCTGGGTGAAAACGTTTTTTCTCACCTCAGTCTTAAATGACCTCCCCTTTATTCGACGTGATCATGGCTGAACATCCCCAGTATGTGAACTGCTTTGCTTCCTGAAGTCGATCACTATCTCCTTCGTCTTGCTGACATTGAGAGAAAGGTTCTTGTCTCAACACAATAGTCAATAGAAAATAGGTGCAGGAGTAGGCAATTCGGCCCTTCGAGCCAACACCGCCATTCGATGTGATCATGGCTGATCATCGCCAATCAGTACCCCGTTCCTGCCTTCTCCCCATATCCCCTGACTCCGCTATCATTAAGAGCCCTATCTAACTCTCTCTTGAAAGCATCCAGAGAACTGGCCTCCATCGCCCTCTGAGGCAGAGATTTCCACAGACTCACAACTCTCTGTGAGAAAAAGTGTTTCTTCATGTCCGTTCTAAATGGCTTTACCCCTTATTCTTAAAGTGCCCCGTTCCTGCTTTTTCCCCATATCCCTTGATTCCTTGTGATGATGGGTGATGTTTCGGATCGGGACCCTTCTCCGGACTGAAAATAGGGGCGGGAATTTCACTGGAATTTAGGATGAGAGGGGATCTTATTGAAACATATGGGGAGAAGGCAGGAACAGGGTACTGATTATGGATGATCGGCCATGATCACAGTGAATGGCGGTGCTGGCTCGAAGGGCCGAATGGCCTACTCCTGCACCTATTGTCTATATACAATTCTTTAGGGATTGGACAGGCTAGATACAGGAAAAACGTTCCTGATGTTGGGGGAGTCCAGAACCAAGGGTCACAGTTTAAGAATAAGGGGTCGGCCATTTAGGACTGAGATGAGATAAAGCTTTTTCACCCAGAGAGTCGTGAAACTGTGGAATTCTCTGCCACAGAAGACAGTGGAGGCCAATTCACTGGATGTTTTCAAGAGAGAGTTAGATTTAGCTCTTAAAGATAGCGGAGTCAGGGGATATGGGGAGAAGGCAGGAACGGGGTACTGATTGGGGATGATCAGCCATGATCATATTGATCAGTCTGAAGAAGGGTTTCGGCCCGAAACGTTGCCTATTTCCTTCGCTCCATCGATGCTGCCGCACCCGCTGAGTTTCTCCAGCAATTTTGTCTACCTTATGATCGTATTGAATGGTGGTGCTGGCTCGAAGGGCCGAATGGCCTACTCCTGCGCCTATTTTTCTATGTCTCTAGGAGAGGAGGGAACCGAAGGTATGAAAAAGGCCAGAACAAGGCAGGGCTGGCAAGAGATGACCTCAGGGAGGGGTGGAGCCCACAATGGGCCATTGTTGGCTGGGGAAGCGGTGATAACGAAGGGGATACAGGGATGCTGACAGATCATGCATCATTGTTAGCCTGGAGAAGGTGACAATGAAGATAAAATGTGATCGGGGTGGGGTGGAAGCACAGTGAGACTGGGCGGAGGAGAACAGGGAAAGGGGGAGGAGAGGGGAGAGAGAGGTAATGCAGGGGTTACTGGAAATGAGAGTAACTTGGATGGAATGAGCTGCCAGACTCCCTGTGTTAACTGCAGGACTGCAGCAGATTAGAGAGAGAGAGAGAGAGGAATGCACAGCACAACCCCCGCACTCGCCAGCCACCAACAAATAGCTTACCTTGGAGAAGAGTTAGATCCCTCTATCTTTAAAGATTCACAATGTCTCCCTGAGCTTTGTCACCGGCCTTTTATACTGCATCGGTTTTCCCGTCTCACTCAGAATCACATGTGCAAGGCAGAGAGGAGGAACTACGCACAGGCTTAACCATACATCCTCCCGTTTATTTTTAAACCTGGCATTCTCATTCAAAACGGCTCTCCTCCGCTCCTCAGCCGCGAATCGGAATGAACACACACCTCGGGACCTGCTGTAAACCGGCCGCAGACTTTATCCTGCAGAAACAAAGGAGCAAAAGAGGCCCAGCTCAAATTGGAGGAACAGCATCTCACGTTTCGCTCGGGCAGCTGACACCCCAACGGTATGAATGTTGATTTAATTAACCAAGTAACCCTTGCTTTCCCCCTCTCTCTCTCTCTTCTCTCTCTCCATCTCTCACACAGAGAGTTGTGAGTCTGTGGAATTCTCTGCCTCAGAGGGCGGTGGAGGCCGGTTCTCTGGACGCTTTCAAGAGAGAGCTAGATAGGGCTCTTAAAAATAGCGGAGTGAGGGGATATGGGGAGAAGGCAGGAAAGGGGTACTGATTGGGGATGATCAGCCATGATCACATTGAATGGCAGTGCTGGCTCGAAGGGCCGAATGGCCTACTCCTGCACCTGTTGTCTAGTGTCTATTGTCATCCCCTCTTCCGCCCTGTTTCCCTACCCAATCTGACTGTCCTCCTGTCTAATAGCCCTGTCCCACGGTACGACTTCATTCCAAGAGCTCTCCCGAGTTTAAAAAAATCAAACTCGTGGTAAGCACGGAGAATGAACGTAGCGGGTACGTCGGAGCTCGGGGACGTCTCTTACCGGTTCGTAACGCCAACGGCAGGTATTCGGGAAGACTCGCTAACGGCAGGTAAGCACGGGAAGACTCGTGAAGATTTTTCAACACGTTGAAAAATGTCCACGAGAGCCCCCGAGTACCGACGAGCGGCCATTACCGTAAATCTCCGAGTTCGAATCAGGGCAAACTCGGGAGAGCTCTTGGAATGAACTCGTACCGTGGGACAGGGGTTTAAATGTTTATCTCTGAGCGCTTCGTGGTCAGGTTCCGCTAACAATTCTACGCTTTCCTTGAATTCATCCCCCTTTGATCTCTCGTTTTCAAACTTCACCCTTCCCATATCTGCATGTCTCCCTCTCCCCTGACTCTGGGTCTGAGAAAGGTCTCGAAGGGCCGAATGGCCAACTCCTGCACCTGTTGTCTATTGTCTATTCTCTCCCTCTCCCCTGACTCTCGGTCTGAGGAAGGGTCCTCGACCCGAAACGTCACCCATTCCTTCTCTCCAGAGATGCTGCCTGTCCCCGCTGAGTTACTCCAGCATTTTGTGTCCATCTTAGGTTTCCCAGAAGGATGCCTGGATGAGGCTGTATCAGCGACAGGGTGAAAGTCACACAAACATAGAAACATAGAAAATAGGTGCAGGAGTAGGCCATTCGGCCCTTCGAGCCAGCACCGCCATTCAATATGACCATGGCTGATCATCCAACTCAGTATCCTGTACCTGCCTTCTCTCCATACCCCCTGATCCCTTTAGCTACAAGGGCCACATCTAACTCCCTCTTAAATATAGCCTTGCATTGTTATAAACATGCATTGTTTTCTCCGGAACGCCAGAGGTCGCGGGGAGACCTGTTAGAAGTGTATAAAAATATGAGAGGCATAGATAGGGTGGACAGAACCTTTTCCCCCAGGCTCAGCGCGCATTAACCAACCTGATCTCCCGGTGGCTCAGCACTTCAACCTCCCCCTCCCATTCCGAATCCGACCTTTCTGTCCTGGGCCTCCTCCGTGGCCAGAGTGAGCACCACCGGAAATTGGTGGAGCAGCACCTCATATTTCGCTCGGCTAGTTTACACCCCAGCGGTATGAACATTGACTTCTCCAATTTCCAGGTAGTCCCTGCTTTCTCCCTCCTTCCCCTCCCCTTCCCAGCTCTCCCACAGCCCACTGTCTCCGCCCTCTTCCTTTCTTCTTTGCTTCTTGAAGTCTGAAGAAGGGTCTAGACCCGAAACGTCTCCTATTCCTTCACTCCATTGATGCTGCTTCTCCAGCATGTGGAGTATAGTGTACAGTTTTGGCTCCTAATTATCTGGAGTATTGTGTACAGTTTTGGTCTCCTAATTTGAGGAAGGACATCCTTGTGATTGAGGCAGTGCAGCGTAGGTTCACCAGATTGATCCCTGGGATGGCAGGACTGTCATATGAGGAAAGATTGAAAAGACATGGCTTGTATTCACTGGAGTTTAGAAGGATGAGGGGTTATCTTATAGAAACATATAAAATTATAAAAGGACTGGACAAGCTAGATGCAGGAAAAATGTTCCCAATGTTGGGCGAGTCCAGAACCAGGGGCCACAGTCTTAGAATAAAGGGGAGGTCATTTAAGACTGAGGTGAGAAAAACTTTTTCACCCAGAGAGTTGTGAATTTATGGAATTCCCTGCCACAGAGGGCAGTGGAGGCCAAGTCACTGGATGGATTTAAGAGAGAGTTAGATAGAGCTCTAGGGGCTAGTGGAGTCAAGGGATACAGGGAGAAGGCAGGCACGGGTTATGATTGGGGATGATCAGCCATGATCACAATGAATGGCGGTGCTGGCTCGAAGGGCCGAATGGCCTCCCCCTGCACCTATTTTTTATGTTTCTATGTTTCTATGTTTCTATTTCTGTCTACCCCAGGCTGGAAATATCAAATACTAGAGGGCATAGCTTTAACGTGAGATTGGCAAGGTGTAAAGGAGATGTACGAGCATGTTTTTGACTCGGGGAGCGCCGGGTGCCTGGGGCGATGAAGATTGTGTGCTAGGGTCTGGCTTCTGGATCGGGGGAGAATCTGCCAACAGGATCAACAAACTCACCGGGAGGCCGGCTCCGTCCTGGGGGCGGAGTTGGAGTTGGGAGTTGGATTCACGGGAGGTTGGTCTCGGAGGGGGAGGATGCTCCTCAAAACTGCGGAGCATCTTGGACAATACAGCTCACCCCCCTCCCGTGACACACTGGTCAACCTGAGGAGCACCTTCAGCAACAGACTGGTCCCAGCAAGATGCAGCACAGAACGCCACAGGAGATCCTTCTTCCTGTGGCTATCAAACTGTACAACTCCTCCCCCTTCTGTCGTGGGGTAGACTGAGACTGAGACTGACTCCCCCACCTCCCCCCCACCCCCACCCCAAATCTTTGCACATCCCCAATCCTTTCCACTCGACACTTTAATTTCATGTGTCATGTATTTTGTGTGTTTTTATGACTGTTGGCAGATCAATTTCTCTCCTAGGGTAAATTAAGTTCTATCGTATCGTGTCGTATCAGAATGGAAGGTCACGGATTACGTGCAGGCAAATAAGAGATGGTCTTGGCATCATGTTCGGCACAGACATTGTGGGCCGAAGGGCCTGTTCCTTTTTCTGCACTAGGTTCAGTATGTATGCTATACATTCAGTACATATGTGTTCTGTGCTGTGCTCTGCATTCTATAAGTGAGAGGAGCTGATTTTGAAGCATTGTCAGAACTTCACTTAGAGTGACCAACCTTCTCATTCACTACATTGACCATCTTGTGAACCAAGAATCCTTGAATGAATGATCAAGAAGGAACTGCAGATGCTGGAGAATCGAAGGTAGACAAAATTGCTGGAGAAACTCAGCGGGTGCGGCAGCATCTATGGAGCGAAGGAAATAGGCAACGTTTCGGCCCGAAACATTGCCTATTTCCTTCGCTCCATAGATGCTGCCGCACCCGCTGAGTTTCTCCAGCAATTTTGTCTACGAATGGATGAATGAATCGCGTGCGGACGTGGCGTTGAAGGACGAGAAGCCGAAGCAAAGAAGTGGAAGCCAAATAGCCGAACGGAAACAAAGCCGAAACGCCAAATAACCGAAAGCGTACGAAGCCCAAACGTCAACGAACCGAAAGGGCGGGTCGCCGAAAAGCCAACTAACCGAAAGGCTGCGTTGCCTAAAAGCAAACTCACCGCATGGCCGCTGTGCCGAAACGCCACCTAACCGAAAGGCTGCGTCGCCTACAAGCCAACTAACCGAATGCCGCTCTGCTGAAAAGTCTAATGATGGCTTGTGTGGGGAAATGACCCCCACCCTCCCGTCTCCACCGGCCAGTGATGGGATGGACGCGGAGGTCTGGAACAATCGCTGACAAGTCCCGCCTCCCCCGGCGACGTCATGTCCGTTATTTGACTTTTCGGCTGAGCGGCCATTCGGTTAGTTGGTTGGCTTTTAGGCATCCCGCCCTTTCGGTACGTTGACGTTTCGGCTTCGTTTCCGTTCGGCTATTTGGCTTCGACTTCTTTGCTTCGGCTGATCGTCCTTCGACGCCACATCCGGGTACCGAATGAATAAGTTTATTGGCCAAGTATTCACATACAAGGAATTTGCCTTGGTGCTCCGCCCCCGAAAGTGACAACATGACAGACAGTGACAGTTAGGAATGACACATAAAACATGAACCATTCTCTTGAGAACCAGAGGACATACGTTTAAGGTGAGGGGAGGAGGGGGGGGGGGGGAGATTTACGTCGATTATTTTATACAGTCGAACAGCATGGAAACAGGCCCTTGGGGCCCAACTTGTTTTTGCACTGTTATGGTCTGGTTACCTAATATTACTGATTATTAATTTAGTGTATTATTGATTTTTATATATTTATAGTCAGAGAGTGATCCAGTGTGGAAACAGACCCTTTGGCCCAACTTGCCCACACCGGCCAACATGTCCCATCTACACTAGTCCCACCTGCCTGTGTTTAGCCCATATCCCATTAAACCTGTCCTATCCATGCACCTGTCTAACTGTTTCTTAAACGTTGGGATAGTCCCAGCCTCAACTACCTCCTCTGGCAGCTCGTTCCATACACCCACCACCCTTTGTGACTAGTGTAGATGGGGCATGTTGGCCCATTGGGCCAATTGGGCCAAAGGGCCTGTTTCCACGCTGTATGACTCTGTCACTCTATAACTATTGAGATCAGGGATGAAAATAGACTGTTTTAAAAGAAAAACAAAATGGATAAACTGCTTCTCGATTAGGCTTTAATTATGCTCAATGCTGTTCTAAGTGACACTGGTGCCCTTAAAGCATCCACTGCCGTCTCAATTACAAGCGGTAACCATTTAGAAACATTAAAGACAATAGGTGCAGGAGTAGGCCATTTGGCCCTTCGAGTCAGCACCACCATTCAATGTGATCATGGCTGATCATCCCCAATCAGTACCCCGTTCCTGCCTTCTCCCCATATCCTCTGACTCTGCTATCTTTAAGAGCCCTATCTAGCTCTCTCTTGAAAGTATCCAGAGAACCTGCCTCCACCGCCCTCTGAAGCAGAGAATTCCACAGACTCACAACTCTCTGTGTGAAAAAGTGTTTCCTCGTCTCCATTCTAAATGGCTTTACCCCTTATTCTTAAATTGTGGCCCCTGGTTCTGGACTCCCTCAACATCAGAAACATGTTTCCTGCCTCTAGCGTGTTCAACCCCATAATAATCTTATATGTTTCAATAAGATACCCTCTCATCCTTCTAAACTCCAGAGTATACAAGCCCAGCCGCTCCATTCTCTCAGCATATGACAGTCCCGCCATCCCTGGAATTAACCTTGTAAACCTACGCTGCACTCCCTCAATAGCAAGAATGTCCTTCCTCAAATTAGGGAACCAAAACTGCACACAATACTCCAGGTGTGGTACAAAATCATGAGAGGAATAGATCAGGTCCACGCACAGTCACTAGCCCAGAGTAGGGGAAACAAGAACCAGAGGCCCGATTGGAGTGGATGTGGAGAGGATATTTCCATGTGGGATAGTCCAGGCCCTCTAATCTTTGACACTTCCACCCTGGGAGAAACGTTTTGCCTGTCTACCTTAATCATGCCTCCCATTTTTTCGTTCACAATTGTTAGATAAATCCATCATTCTGTGAGAATTTAGGAGGAAGTTTATCAATCTATAAAGTCCAAGCGCAGGCTCGGAGATCGTTTCGCTGAACACCTCCGCTCAGTCCGCCTAAACCTACCTGATCTTCCGGTGGCTCAGCACTTCAACTCCTCCTCCCATTCCCAATCTGACCTTTTCTGATTTAAGGAAGTAGCCCCAGAAATAGTGGATGCATTAGCGATAATTTTTCAAAACTCTTTAGATTCTGGAGTAGTTCCTGAAGATTGGAGGGTAGCTAATGTAACCCCACTTTTTAAAAAGCGAGGGAGAGAGAAAACGGGGAATTACAGACCAGTTAGTCTAACATCGGTAGTGGGGAAAATGCTAGAGTCAGTTATTAAAAATGGGATAGCAGCACATTTGGAAAGTGGTGAAATCATTGGACAAAGTCAGCATGGATTTATGAAAGGTAAATCATGTCTGACGAATCTTATAGAATTTTTCGAGGATGTAACTAGTAGAGTGGATAAGGGAGAACCAGTGGATGTGTTATATCTGGACTTTCAGAAGGCATTCGACAAGGTCCCACATAAGAGATTAGTATGCAAACTTAAAGCACACGGTATTGGGGGTTCAGTATTGATGTGGATAGAGAACTGGCTGGCAGACAGGAAGCAAAGAGTAGGAGTAAACGGGTCCTTTTCAGAATGGCAGGCAGTGACTAGTGGGGTACAGCAAGGCTCAGTGCTGGGACCCCAGCTATTTACAATATATATTAATGATTTGGACGAGGAAATTGAATGCAACATCTCCAGGTTTGCGGATGACACTAAGCTGGGGGGCAGTGTTAGCTGTGAGGAGGATGCTAGGAGGCTGCAAGGTGACTTGGATAGGCTGGGTGAGTGGGCAAATGCATGGCAGATGCAGTATAATGTGGATAAATGTGAAGTTATCCACTTTGGGCAAGAACAGGAAAGTAGACTATTATCTGAATGGTGGCCGATTAGGAAAAGGGGAGATGCGGGAACAAATTGAACTCATCTCAAAATTTATTTTTTAATTATGGGTTAATAACGGCAAAAAAACGTATACTTAAATTTTGGAAAAATACACCCATACCAACGCTTAAAATGTGGATTCAAACACGTTGGACACCGCACATCTTGAGGAAATGCGATTCTTCCTAATAGATAAATCAGACCAATTCTTAACGAGTTGGTCTCCATTTGTCGACTGTTTGGAAGCATATGGTGCAACACAATTGTAGAAACCAACTGTTCCAGGACTGGGTGGGGGATGGTCAAGAATATAGATAATGATCTCCTTAATCTCTTACTTTCTACTCTTTCTCTCATAGAAACATAGAAACATAGAAAATAGGTGCAGGAGTAGGCCATTCAGCCCTTCGAGCCTGCACCGCCATTCAATATGATCATGGCTGATCATCCAACTCAGTATCCTGTACCTGCCTTCTCTCCATACCCCCTGATCCCTTTAGCCACAAGGGCCACATCTAACTCCCTCTTAAATATAGCCAATGAACTGGCCTCAACTACCTTCTGTGGCAGAGAGTTCCAGAGATTCACCACTCTCTGTGTGAAAAATGTTTTTCTCATCTCGTTCCTAAAGGATTTCCCCTTAATCCTTAAACTGTGACCCCTTGTCCTGGACTTCCCCAACATCGGGAACAATCTTCCTGCATCTAGCCTGTCCAACCCCTTAAGAATTTTGTAAGTTTCTATAAGATCCCCCCTCAATCTTCTAAATTCTAGCGAGTACAAGCCGAGTCTATCCAGTCTTTCTTTATATGAAAGTCATGACATCCCAGGAATCAATCTGGTGAGCCTTCTCTGTACTCCCTCTATGGCAAGAATGTCTTTCCTCAGATTTGGAGACCAAAACTGTACGCAATACTCCAGGTGTGGTCTCACCAAGACCCTGTACAACTGCAGTAGAACCTTCCTGCTCCTATACTCAAATCCTTTTGCTATGAATGCTAACATACCATTCGCTTTCTTCACTGCCTGCTGCACCTGCATGCCTACTTTCAATGACTGGTGTACCATGACACCCAGGTCTCGTTGCATCTCCCCTTTTCCTAATCGGCCACCATTTAGATAATAGTCTACTTTCCTGTTTTTGCCACCAAAGTGGATAACCTCACATTTATCCACATTATACTGCATCTGCCATGCATTTGCCCCCTCACCCAGCCTAACCAAGTCACCTTGCAGCCTCCTAGCATCCTCCTCACAGCTAACACTGCCCCCAGTTCCGTGTCATCCGCAAACTTGGAGATGTTGCATTCAATTCCCTCGTCCAAATCATTAATATATATTGTAAATAGCTGGGGTCCCAGCACTGAGCCTTGCGGTACCACACTAGTCACTGCCTGCCATTCTGAAAAGGACCCGTTTACTCCTACTCTTTGCTTCCTGTTTGCCAGCCAGTTCTCTATCCACATCAATACTGAACCCCCAATACCGTGTGCTTTCAGTTTGTATACTAATCTCCTATGTGGGACCTTGTCGAAAGCCTTCTGAAAGTCCAGATATAACACATCCACTGGTTCTCCCTTATCCACTCTACTAGTTACATCCTCGAAAAATTCTATAAGATTCATCAGACATGATTTACCTTTCATAAATCCATGCTGACTTTGTCCAATGATTTCACCACTTTCCAAATGTGCTGCTCTCCCATTTTAATAACTGACTCTAGCAGTTTCCCCACTACCGATGTTAGACTAACTGGTCTGTAATTCCTCGTTTTCTCTCTCCCTCCCTTTTTAAAAAGGGGGGTTACATTAGCTACCCTCCAATCCTCAGGAACTACTCCAGAATCTAAGGAGTTTTGAAAAATTATCACTAATGCATCCACTATTTCTGGGGCTACTTCCTTAAGTACTCTGGGATGCAGCCTATCTGGCCCTGGGGATTTATCGGCCTTTAATCCATTCAATTTACCTAACACCACTTCCCGGCTAAGCTGGATTTCACTCAGTTCCTCTATCTCATTTGACCCGCGGTCCCCTGCTATTTCCGGTAGATTATTTATGTCTTCCTTAGTGAAGACAGAACCAAAGTAGTTATTCAATTGGTCTGCCATGTCCTTGTTCCCCATGATCAATTCACCTATTTCTGACTGCAAGGGACCTACATTTGTTTTAACTAATCTTTTTCTCTTCACATATCTATAAAAACTTTTGCAGTCAGTTTTTATGTTCCCTGCCAGTTTTCTTTCATAATCTATTTTCCCTTTCCTAATTAAGCCCTTTGTCCTCTTCTTATGGACTGAATTTCTCCCAGTCCTCTGGTAGGCTGCTTTTTCTGGCTAATTTGTACGCTTCATCTTTTGTTTTGATACTATCCCTGATTTCCCTTGTTATCCACGGATGCACTAGCTTCCCTGATTTATTCTTTTGCCAAACTGGGATGAACAATTGTTGTAGTTCATCCATGCACTTTAAATGCCTTCCATTGCATATCCACCGTCAACCCTTTTAGAACTAATTGCCAGTCAATCTTGGCCAATTCACGTCTCATACCCTCAAGGTTACCTTTCTTTAAGTTCAGAACCCTTGTTTCTGAATTAACAATGTCACTCTCCATCCTAATGAAGAACTCAACCATATTATGGTCACTCTTGCCCAAGGGGCCACGCACAACAAGACTGCTAACTAACCCTTCCTCATTACTCAATACCCAGTCTAGAATAGCCTGCCCTCTCGTTGGTTCCTCTACATGTTGGTTTAGAAAACTATCCCGCATACATTCCAAGAAATCCTCTTCCTCAGCACACCTGCCAATTTGATTCACCCAATCTATATGTAGATTGAAGTCACCCATTATAACTGTTTTGCCTTTGTTGCACGCATTTCTAATTTCCTGTTTGATGCCATCCCCAACTCCACTACTACTGTTAGGTGGCCTGTACACAACACCCACTGGCGTTTTCTGCCCCTTAGTGTTTCGCAGCTCTACCCATACCGATTCAACATCCTCCAAGCTAATATCCTTCCTTTCCATTGCGTTAATCTCCTCTCTAACCAGCAACGCTACCCCACCTCCTTTTCCTTTCTGTCTATTCCTCCTGAATATTGAATATCCCTGGATGTTCAGCTCCCAGCCTTGGTCACCCTGGAGCCATGTCTCCGTGATCCCAACTATATCATAATCATTAATAGCTATCTGCACGTTCAACTCATCCACCTTATTACGAATGCTCCTTGCATTGAGACACAAAGCCTTCAGGCTTGTTTTTACAACGCTCTTACCCCTTATACAATTATGTTGAAAAGTGGCCCTTTTTGATTTTTGCCCTGGATTTGTCTGCCTGCCACGTTTACTTTTCACCTTGCTACCTATTGCTTCCGCCCCCATTTTACACCCCTCTGTCTCTCTGCTCACACATTTAAGAACCCCACCACCTCTTATTCTCTGTTTATTATTTTTTTCTTCTTTCCCCCCTACATGTTGGGTCTGAGTGCTTCCCTTCTCTGCCTCCTGCCTCACACACTGTCTAATAGCTTTCTCTATTTGAGTCCCTCCCCCCAACCGTTCTAGTTTAAAGTCTCCCCAGTAGCCTTTGCAGATCTCCCCGCCAGGATATCGGTCCCCCTCAGGTTCAAGTGCAACCCATCCTTTTTGTACAGGTCACACCTTCCCCAAAAGAAGTCCCAATGATCCAGAAATTTGAATCCCTGCCCACTGCACCAGTCCTTCAGCCAAGCATTTATCCTCCACCTCGCTCCATTCCTACTCTCACTGTCGCGTGGCACAGGCAGTAATCCCGAGATTGTTACCTTTGCTGTCCTTCTCCTTAACTCTCCTCCTAACTCCCTAAATTCTCCTTTCAGGACCTCTTCCCTTTTTCTACCTATGTCATTGGTACCTATATGTACCACGACCTCGGGCTCCTCTCCCTCCCATTTCAGGATATCTTGGACACGTTCAGACACATCCCGGACCCTGGTACCAGGGAGGCAAACTACCATCCGGGTCTCCTGTCTGCGTCCACAGAATCTCCTATCTGACCCCCTAACTATAGAGCCCTATTACTACTGCCCTCCTCTTCTTTTCCTTACCCCTCTGAGCAACAGGACCGGTCTCTGTACCGGAGGCCCGGCCGCTGTCGCTACCCCCAGGTAGGCTGTCCACCCCAACAGTGCTCAAACAGGAGTACTTATTGTCAAGGTGTACAGCCACCGGGGTACTCTCTAGTCCCTGCCTGTGCCCCTTGCCTCTCCCAACCGTGATCCACTTGCCTGCCTCCTGTGGTCTTGGAGTGACCACCTCCCTGTAACTCCTCTCAATGACTTCCTCGCTCTCCCTGACCAGACGGAGGTCATCGAGCTGCTGCTCCAGGTTCCTAATACGGTCCCTTAGGAGCCCCATCTCAATGCACCTGGTGCAGATGTGGACGTCTGGAGGGCTATCAGACTCCTTGACCTCCCACATCTGACATCCAGAACAGTAAACTGCCCTGGCCTTCATACTCCCCTTACCCTGAATACAATACATCTGACATCCAGAACAGTAAACTGCCCTGGCCCTCATACTCCCCTTACCCTGGATACAATACATCTGACATCCAGAACAGTAAACTGCCCTGGCCCTCATACTCCCCTTACCTAGGATACAATACAATACAATACAAAGTACAATCTGCTGGAAGAAATCAGCAGGGATCTGACTCCCAATCAGCGGCTTCCTCAAGCCCACTTGTTTTGGACTGTAAACTGCGAATGGAACGTTCCCGATTTGGGTTCCTCCTCCCACACCAGTGGCTCCAACGGCTCCCGGGCCTCTGTGGATCGAAGCCCCGCGATGGGGTTTTGTACTCACCGCCCGGACGCTACTCCTCCCACACCAACGCTTCCAACGGCTCCCGGGCCTCTGTGGAACGAAGCCCCACTATCTTATTTCTTCACTTTTCTTCTTTCACCATTTTTTCCTTCTCACACGTTTTTCTATCTTTTATTATCTATTCTCTCTTTTTCTTTTTCATTATTAAAAAAAAAAAAATAAGAAGCTGTAGATATAATGTAACATGTCAATATATATTGGGCACCTTGGTGCCATATTACTGTACTTACGTCTAATAAAATTAAAACAATTAAAATAAAAAATACATCTACACGGCCCTTCACGTGGAACACACAGTAAACGTCCCACTCAATGGCCAGCTTACACACACACACAGGGTCTCATACAAGCACAAGATGAAAAACGTGATCCTGAAAATTAAAGACTCGCAGAATGTCCAGCCAGCTTCCAATATACATGGATAGGTCATGTTTCACAGAGTGCTGGAGTAACTCAGCGGGTCAGGCAGCATCTGTGGAGAACATGGATAGGTGACGTTTCGGATCGGGACCCTACTTCAAACCTGATGTTCTCCAGTAAGCAGAAGACAAACGTGTCCCGACGTGAGGCGTCGCCTATCCATGTTCTCCACAGATGCTGCCTGACCCGCTGAGTTATTCCAGCACTCTGTGAAACGTCACCTATCCATGTTCTCCACAGATGCTGCCTGACCCGCTGAGTTACTCCAGCACTCTGTGAAACGTCACCTATCCATGTTCTCCACAGATGCTGCCTGACCCGCTGAGTTACTCCAGCACTGTGTGCTCTTTTGTGTATACTAGCACCTGCGGTTCCTTGTTTCTCCACACTGCACGAGCAATGCAGCCTCATTCTGCAGTACTTTTCCCCAGGCCCTTCCTCTTGTGAATACCCTGGTTATGTAATAATTGATGTGTAAAATATTTTATTAAGTAAAAGATTAGCTTGACTTTTTTGGAGTTCTGAATAAACTGAAGTTTTATAATTCTGTACTGTGGAGGAGCCGTGGTAATCAAGAAGCCTGCATGCCAAGCTTTTCTGATAGTGCTTCCTGTTATGACCAAGGAAAAAAACACTTAACAATAGTGGGAGAGGATGTGTTTCCTGGGGACTTGGAAATTGAGTAAACAGAAATCTTCTGTAGGTAGCTGATATTGATAAGACAAATTGCAAATGTTGGGCTTGTGACTAAGTTCCTGTTGGTTAGGGGTTTTGTATCTAAAGTTTGTGATTGATATAACCACAGTAGGACAAGTATTGTATTTGTGACAGGTATACTTTGAATGGGTGTAGCCTGTAATTGATTTGTGTTAAACGTCATTGCTGCAACTCTGTATAAACATGTGACTAGGTTTCCAAAACACTATAAAAGATGCTGTATGTCTTTGTTCATTAGAGTGGTAGCTCAGGAGAGCTAAGTGTCTGTTGCATACTTGACTCTGTATCCCTGACACACTAGCCGGCTGATGATCAGAAAAGCTTGAGTTGGTTTACCTAAAATAAAAATGAAAAAAAAATGGAAAAGGGGAGATGCAACGAGACCTGGGTGTCATGGTACACCAGTCATTGAAAGTAGGCATGCAGGTGCAGCAGACAGTGAAGAAAGTGAATAGGAGCAGGGAGGTTCTACTGCAGTTGTACAGGGCCTTGGTGAGACCACACCTGGAGTATTGCGTACAGTTTTGGTCTCCTAATCTGAGGAAAGACATTCTTGCCATAGAGGGAGTACAGAGAAGGTTCACCAGACTGATTCCTGGGATGGCAGGACTTTCATATGAAGAAAGACTGGATAGACTCAGCTTGTACTCGCTAGAATTTAGAAGATTGATGGGGGATCTTATAGAAACTTACAAAATTCTTAAGGGGTTGGACAGGCTAGATGCAGGAAGATTGTTCCCGATGTTGGGGAAGTCCAGAACACGGGGTCACAGTTTAAGGATAAGGGGGAAGTCTTTTAGGACTGAGATGAGAAAAACATTGTTTACACAGAGAATGGTGAATCTGTGGAATTCTCTGCCACAGAAGGTAGTTGAGGCCAGTTCATTGGCTATATTTAAGAGGGAGTTAGATGTGGCCCTTGTGGCTAAAGGGATCAGGGGGTATGGAGAGAAAGCAGGTACAGGATACTGAGTTGGATGATCAGCCATGATCATATTGAATGGCGGTGCAGGCTCGAAGGGCCGAATGGCCTACTCCTGCACCTATTTTCTATGTTTCTGTCCCAGGTCTCCTCCATTGTCAGAGTGAGGCCCAGCGCAAATTGGAGGAACAGCACCTCATATTTCGCTTGGGGCAGCTTACACCCCAGCGGTATGAACATTGACTTCTCTAACTTCAAGTAGCCCTTGCTTTCCATCTCTCTCCATCCCCTCCCCCTTCCCAGTTCTCCACCCAGAAACTGCAGATGCTGGTTTAAACCAAAGTTAGACACAAAAAGCTGGAGTAACTCAGCGGGACAGGCAGCATCTCTGGCAAGAAGGAATGGGTGACGTTTCAGGTCGAGACCCTTCTTCAGACACACTTGGATGGGGACAGGGATTGTGAATATTCAGGGGGATATGGGCCAAACGCAGGTGAATGGGACTAGTTTAGATGGGGCATCTTGGTCGGTATGGATGAGTCCGCCTAAACCAACCTGATCTCCGGGTTGCCAAACACTTCAACTCTCCCTCTCATTCCCACGCTGACCTTTCTGTCCTGGGCCTCCTCCACTGTCAGAGTGAGGCCCAACGCAAATTGGAGGAGCAGCACCTCATATTTCACTTGGGCAGCTTACACCCCAGCGGTATGAATATTGACTTCTCCAACTTCAAGTAGCCCTTGCTTTCCCTTTCGTTTATCTTTGTATGCCTCGTTGTCACCTTCCCCTCAGCCAACCATGAACCATTCCACATTTTTTTGAACTCCCTCCCCTTTCGATGTCTCATTTTCACACCTCACCCTTCCATATCTCTGCCTCAGAGGGCGGTGGAGGCCGATTCTCTGGATGCTTTCAAGAGAGAGCGAGATAGGGCTCTTAAAAATAGCGGAGTCAGGGGATATGGGGAGAAGGCAGGAACGGGGTACTGATTGGGGATGATCAGCCATGATCACATTGAATGGCGGTGCTGGCTCGAAGGGCTGAATGGGCTCCTCCTGCACCTATTGTTTATTGTGTATTGAATGGCGGTGCAGGCTCGAAGGCCGAATGGCCAACTTCTGCACCTATTGTCTATTGTCTACTGTCTCCCCCTCCACTGAGTCTCGGTCTGAGGAAGGGTCTCGACCCGAAATGTCACCCATTCTTTCCCCCCAGAGATGCTGCCTGTCCCGCTGAGTTACTCCAGCATTTTGTGTCCATCTTCGAGGCCCTAATGAGTTTGGTCGCCTTATGCAGTAAATTGTTGCGGTGGTTTGCTGTCTTTGCAATTGAAAGTTCCAATACAGTTTAATATATTTCCGTCAGTAGTGTGATTCTATTTTTAAAGTGCAAACAGGTTCTATCATTCAGTGTGATCACGGCTGATTTCCATAAACCTGGTTTCATTCCGTATTTAGACTTTAGACATTGGAGACGCAGCGTGGAAACTGGCCATTCGGCGAGCCCACGTTGACCAGCGATCACCCCGAACACTGGCACTATTTTTAAACACAGGGGACAATTGACCATGTCTGAAGAAGGGTCTCGACCCGAAACGTTGCCTATTTCCTCTGCTCCGTAGATGCTGCCTCACCCGCTGAGTTTCTCCAGCATTTCTGTCTTCGGACATTTGGCCATTTTCTCTTACCGAAGCCAATTGACCTACAAACCCGCACGTCTTTGGAGTGTGGGAGGAAACCGGAGCACCTGGAGAAAACCCACGCGGTCCATATTTAGAACGTATAAACTCCATACAGATTGCACCCGTAGTCAGGATCGAACCCGGGTCTCTGGCGCTGTGAGGCAGCAACTCTACCGTTTCGTCACCACGCACCCTATTGTTCAATTTAGTCAATAGACAATAGACAATACGCAATAGGTGCAGGAGTAGGCCATTTGGCCCTTCGAGGCTGATCGTCCCCAATCAGTACCCCGTTCCTGCCTTCTCCCCATATCCCCTGACTCCGCTATTTATAAGAGCCCTATCTAGCTCTCTTTTGAAAGCATCCAGAGAACCTGCCTCCACCGCCCTCTGAGGCAGAGAATTCCACAGATTCACAACTGTGAGAAAAAGTGTTTCCTCGTCTCCGTTCTAAATGGCTTACTCCTTATTCTTAAACTGTGGCCCCTGGTTCTGGACTCCCCCAACATCGGGAACATCTAGCGTGTCCAAGCCCTTAACAATCTTATATGTTTCAATGAGATACCCTCTCATCCTTTTAAACTCCAGAGTGTACAAGCCCAGCCGCTCCATTCTCTCAGCATATGACAGTCCCGCCATCCCGGGAATTAACCTTGTAAACCTACGCTGCACTCCCTCAATAGCAAGAATGTCCTTCCTCAAATGAGGGGACCAAAACTGCACACAATACTCCAGGTGTGGTCTCACTAGGGCTCTGTACAACTGCAGAAGGACCTCTTTGCTCCTATATTCGATTCCTCTTGTTATAAAAGCCAACATGCCATTCGCTTTCTTCACTGCCTGCTGTACCTGCATGCTTACTTTCATAGACTGATGTACAAGGACCCCCAGATCCCGTTGTACTTCCCCTTTTCCCAACTTGACGCCATTTAGATAGTAATCTGTGAATCCATTTAGATGGTAGTCATGGAATCGTAGAGAGACACAGTACAGAAACAGGCCCTTCGGCCGATAGTCCGTGCTGACCGTAAACTACCTCTTTACACTTGGATTATATTGAAATCAATTTTTAAATCTGCCCTCATTCTCATCAACACCTGCTCCGCTCCCCCCCCCCCCCCCCCACACCCAGTTTCTACCACTCTCCTACACACTAGGGGCAATTTACAAGAAGAATTCACAAACAGGCCCTTCGGCCCACCGAGTCCGTGCCGACCAGCGATCCCCGCACATTAACACTATCCTACATACCCGAGGGACAATTTTACATTTATTACAAGCCAATTAACCTACAAACCTGTACGTCTTTGGTGTGGGGGAGGAAACCGAAGATGTCAGAAAAAAACTCACGCAAGTCGTAGAGTCATAGAGTGATACAGTGTGGAAACAGGCCCTTCGGCCCAACTCGCCCACACCGGCCAACATGACCCAGCTACACTACTCCCACCTGCCTGCGCTTGGTCCATATCCCTCCAAACCTGTCCTATCCATGTACCTGTCTAACTGTTTCTTAAACGTTGGGATAGTCCCAGCCTCAGCTACCTCAGCCGGCAGCTTGTTCCATACACCCACCACCCTTTGTGTGAAAAAGTTACCCCTCAGATTTTTATTAAATCTTTTCCCCTTCATCTTGAACCTATGTCCTCTGGTCCTCGATTCCCCTACTCTGGGTAAAAGACTCTGTGCGTCTACCCGATCTATTCCTCTCATGATCTCTATAAGATCACCCCTCATCCTCCTGCGCTTCAAGGCACAGAGACCCAGCCCACTCAATCTCTCGTGTAGGAAAGAACTGCAGATGCTGGTTTAAATCGAAGGTAGACACAAAATGCTGGAGTAACTCAGGCAGCATCTCTGGAGAGAAGGAATGGGTGACGTTTTGTGTCGAGATGTTCTTCAGACTTCAGACCCGAAGAAGGGTCTCGACCCGAAACGTCACCCATTCCTTCTCTCCAGAGATGCTGCCTGTCCTGCTGAGTTACTCAAGCATTTTGTGTCTACCTACTCAACCCCTCCCTATAGCTCACACCCTCTAGTCCTGGCAACATCCTCGTAAATCTTCTCTGACCCCTTTCAAGCTTGACAACATCTTTCCTATAACATGGTGCCCAGAACTGAACACAATACTCCAAATGCGGTCTCACCAACGTCTTATACAACTGCAACATGACCTCCCAACTTCTATACTCAATACTCTGGCTGATGAAGGCCAATGGGCCAAAAGCCTGTTTGACCACCCGATTTACATGTGACTCGACCTTCAAGGAACCATGTACCTGCATTCTTAGATCCCTCTGCTCTACAACACAATAGACAATAGACAATAGACAATAGGTGCAGGAGTAGGCCATTTGGCCCATCGAGCCAGCACCGCCATTCAATGTGATCATGGCTGATCATCCCCAATCAGTACCCCGTTCCTGCCTTCTCCCCATATCCCCTGACTCCGCTATTTTTAAGAGCCCTATCTAGCTCTCTCTTGACAGTATCCAGAGAACCTGCCTCCACCGCCCTCTGAGGCAGAGAATTCCACAGACTCACCACTCTCTGTGAGAAAAAGTGTTTCCTCGTCTCCGTTCTAAATGGCTTACTCCTTATTCCTAAACTGTGGCCCCTGGTTCTGGACTCCCCCAACATCGGGAACATGTTTCCTGCCTCTAGCGTGTCCAAACATCTTAATAATCTTGCAAACACTGCCCAGAGCCCTACCGTTCACTGTGTATGTCACGGGGAGAACGTACATACCCTGTACAGATGGTCTCCTTTTCACCTTCAGCCTTTGTCCCTCTCTTCATCCAACTGCAAGATCTATAATTGCTCCCCTCACCTGTATCCACCTATCACTCTCCAGGCTTTGTCCTGCCCCCAACTCTCTTCTAGAGATGCTGCCTGACCCGTTGAGTCACTCCAGCACTCTGTGTCTTGTTTTTCATTGTATCTCAGTAAACGATACGATAGAACTTTATTTATCCCGTGATGAGTGGAAAGGCTTGGGGATGTGCAAAGATTGGGGGGGGGGGGGGGGGGTGTGGTGGGAGTCAGTCTCAGTCTACCCCACGACAGAAGGGGGAGGAGTTGTACAGTTTGATAGCCACAGGGAAGAAGGATCTCCTGTGGCGTTCTGTGCTGCATCTTGCTGGGACCAGTCTGTTGCTGAAGGTGCTCCTCAGGTTGACCAGTGTGTCACGGAGGGGGTGTGAGCTGTATTGTCCAGGATGCTCCGCAGTTTTGAGGAGCATCCTCCCCTCCAAGACCAACCTCCCGTGAATCCAACTCCAACTCCGCCCCCAGGACGGAGCCGGCCTTCCCGATGAGTTTGTTGATCCTGGTGGCGTCCGCGGCCTTCGTCCCTGCTGCCCCGGCACACGGCAGCAAACAAGATGGCGCTGGCCACCGCCGATGGGTAGAACATCTGCAGCATCTCACTGCAGACGTTTGAAGGAGCGGAGCCTCCACAAGGTGACAGTAATATACTAAACTAAATGTCAAATGTTGTACAGGGCCCTAGTGAGACCACACCTGGAGTATTGTGTGCAGTTTTGGTCCCCTAATTTGAGGAAGGACATTCTTGCTATTGAGGGAGTGCAGCGTAGGTTTACAAGGTTAATTCCCGGGATGGCGGGACTGTCATATGCTGAGAGTATGGAGCAGCTGGCCTTGTACACTCTGGAGTTTAGAAGGATGAGAGGGAATCTCATTGAAACATATAAGATTATTAAGGGTTTGGACACGCTAGAGGCAGGAAACATGTTCCCGATGTTGCGGAGTCCAGAACCAGGGACCACAGTTTAAGAATAAGGGGTAAGCCATTTAGAACGGAGACCAGAAAACACTTTTTCACACAGAGAGTGGTGAGTCTGTGGAATTCTCTGCCTCAGAGGGCGGTGGAGGCCGGTGCTCTGGATGCTTTCAAGAGAGAGCTAGATAGAGCTCTTAAAGATAGCAGAGTCAGGGGATATGGGGAGAAGGCAGGAACGGGGTACTGATTGGGGATGATCAGCCGTGATCACATTGAATGGCGGTGCTGGCTCGAAGGGCCGAATGGCCTACTCCTGCACCTATTGTCTATTGTCTATTGTCTATAGTCTAAAATGTGCTTGACTTCACTTCTGAAAAGACCTGGCTTTAGTTTGCAAATGACATCCACATCTTTGAGACATTCCATCCGGAGGAAATGGTTTCCTCTCCCCAGCTGCCATCAATTCTTTGGATGCCAACCAAACGACCCTCAGGCTAAATCCCAGCCAACGCAATCCCAGCCTCTCTTAATTCTTGGAACGCAAGGACTTCTGTTAAACCCGTGGAACTCCCGATGTGGCCTCCTGTACATCGGCGAGGCCAAGTGGAGACTGCGTGATTTTTCGCAGAAAAATTGTGCTCGGTCTGCCTAGACTTGCTGGATTTATTTTAGAGAGATACAGCGCGGAAACAGGCCCTTCGGCCCACCGAGTCCGCACCGACCAGCGATCCCCGCACATCGACACTATTCGACACACACTAGGGACAATTCAATAGACAATAGACAATAGGTGCAGGAATAGGTCATTTGGACCTTCGAGCCAGCACCGCCATTCAATGTGATCATTGCTGATCATCCCCAATCAGTACCCCGTTCCTGCCTTCTCCCCATATCCCCTGACTCTGCTATCTTTAAGAGCCCTATCTAGCTCTCTCTTGAAAGTATCCAGAGAACCGGCCTCCACCGCCCTCTGAGGCAGAGAATTCCACAGACTCACAACTCTCTGTGTGAAAAAGTGTTTCCTCATCTCAGTTCTAAATGGCTTACTCCTTATTCTTAAACTGTGGCCCCTGGTTCTGGAGTCCCCCAACATCGGGAACATGTTTCCTGCCTCAAGCGTGTCTAAACCCTTAATAATCTTATACGCGGAGAAAACCCACGCAGGTCACGGGGAGAACGTACAAACTCCGTACAGGCAGCACTTGTAGTCGGGATGGAACCCGGGTCTCCGGCGCTGTAAGCGCTGTAAGGCGGCAACTCTACCGCTGCGCCACCGTGTCGCCCGGTTGCTAACCATTTTAACTCCCCTTCCCATTCCCACACCGACTTTTCCGTCCTGGGCCTCCTCCATTGCCAGAGTGAGGCCACACGCCAACTGGAGGAACAGCACCTCATATTCTGCTTGTGCAGCTTACACCCCAGCGGTCTGACTCGCTGTCCGAAGAAGGGTCTCGACCCGAAACGTCGCCCCTTGCTTCTCGCCAGAGATGCTGCCTGACCCGCTGAGTTACTCCTGAATCTTGTGCCTATTTTTGCTATGAATATTATTTGGTGTCAGGGGTTATGGGGAGAAGGCAGGAGAATGGGGTTAGGAGGGAGAGATAGATCAGCCATGGCCGAGTGGCTTGATGGGCCAAATGGCCTAATTCTGCTCCTATCACTTATGAACATGAAATTATGATGTGGTCATAACTGGTCAGACCATTCAGCAATTCTCCAGCGATTTGTGGACAACCCAATGTGGAAAAAAGATGACCTTGTGAATATCGAATTCTCCAATTTTCGGCAACCCACCCACTCGACCCTCTCTCTACTGTCTCCACCCTGGCACACAGTCCTTTCTCCCACCATCCCACACATTTTCCTCCCTCCATCCTTGCCCGCGGCTTTACGCCTCACTCCTCCCCTCCTTCTCTGACACCCTATTCACCTCCAGTCAGGGTGGCACGGTGGCGCAGCGGTAGAGTTGCTGCCTCACAGCGCCGGAGACCCGGGTTCGATCCCGACTACGGGTGCTTGTCTGCACAGAGGTTGTTCGTTCTCCCCGTGACCTGCGTGGGTTTCCCCGAGATCTTCCGTTTCCTCCCGCACTCCAAAGATGCACAGGTTTGTAGGCTAATTGGCTTGGTATAAAATGTAAATTGTCCCTAACGTGTGTAGGGTAGTGTTAGTGTGCGGGGATCGCTAGTCGGCGTGGACCCGGTGGGTCAAAGGGCCTGTTTCCGCGTTGTATCTCCAAACTAAACTACACGAAACTTACTTCCCCCATCTTGTAGTCAATTCCCTCTCCTCACCTGTATCCACCTATCACTTGCCACGTTTAATACCGCCCCCACCTCTCTTTTCCAGCTTTCTTCCCCCTCCATCTGCCTGCTTTGTCATTTTTTTATCAAAATATCATGTCAGTTGTCCAGTGTTAAGAAAGAACTGCAGATGCTGGAAAAATCGAAGGTAGACAAAAATGCTGGAGAAACTCAGCGGGTGAGGCAGCATCTATGGAACGAAGGAATAGGTGACGTTTCGGGTCGAGACCCTACTTTAGACTGATGTGGGGGTGGGGGCGGGGAAAAGAAAGGAAGAAAGGAAAAGAAAGAAAGAAAAGAAAAAAAGTAAGTTGTCCACGTAAGTTCGCTGCCAGAGACCCGGGTTCGATCCTGACCTCGGGTGCTGTATATGTGTGGAGTTTGCACGTTCTCCCTGTGACCGCGTGGGTTTTCTCCGGGTGCCCCGGTTTCCTCCCACGCTCCAAAGGCGTGCGGGTTTGTAGGTTAATTCGCCCTCGGTGTGCAGAGAGCGGGTGTGAAAGTGGGATTGCACCTGGCCAACCGATCCAGATCCTGCTGCAATCGTTCACAACCATCTTCACTCTCTGCAAAACCACTCACTCTTGTATCATCAGCAAACTTGCTCATCTTGCCCCCGTATGTTCTCATCCAAATCATTGATGCAGATCTCAGAGAAAATCTCGGAGAAAACCCACGCAGGTCACTGGGAGACAGACAGCACCCGTCGTCAGGATCGAACCCGGGTCTCTGGCGCTGCAAGCGCTGTGAGGCAGCAACTCTACCCGCTGCACCACCGTGACCGCCGCTCAAAGAGATTCACAGAGTCATAGAGTGATACAGCGTGGAAACAGGCCCTTCGGCCCAACTAGCCAACACCGGCCAAATTGTCCCAGCGACACTGGTTTAGTTTAGTTTAGTGATACAGCGCGGAAACAGGCCCTTCGGCCCAACTTGCCCACACCGTCCAACATGTCCCAGCGACTCTGGTTTAGTTTAGTTTAGTGATACTGGCCCTTTAGTGAAACAGGCCCTTCGGCCCACCGAGTCCGCATTGACTAGCGATCCCTGCACATTAACACTATCCTGCACCCACACTAGGGACAATTTACATTTACACCAAGCCAATTAACCTACCAACCTGTACAATGACAATAGGTGCAGGAGTAGGCCATTCGGCCCTTCGAGCCAGCACCGCCATTCAATGTGATCATGGCTCATCATCCCCAATCAGTACCCCGTTCCTGCCTTCTCCCCATATCCCCTGACTCCGCTATTGTCAAGAGCCCTATCTAGTTCTCTATTGAAAGTATCCAGAGAACCGGCCTCCACCGCCCTCTGAGGCAGAGAATTCCACAGACTCACCACTCTCTGTGAGAAAAAGTATTTCCTCGTCTCCGTTCTAAATGGCTTACTCCTTATTCTTAAACTGTGACCCTGGTTCTGGACTCCCCCAACATCGGGAACATGTTTCCTGCCTCTAGCGTGTCCAAACCCTTAACAATCTTATATGTTTCAATGTCGTCTTTGGATTGTGTCGTCTTTGGAGTGTGGGAGGAAACCGAAGATATCGGAGAAAACCCACGCCGGTCACGGGGAGAACGTACAAACTCGGTACAGACAGCACCCGTAGTCGGGATCGAACCCGGGTCTCCGGCGCCGCATTCGCTGTAAGGCAGCAACTCTACCGCTGCGTCACCATAGTCCCACCTGTCTGCGCTAGGTCCCTATCCCTCCAAACCTGTCCTATCCATGTACCTGTCTCACCGATAGTCCCGGCCTCAACTACCTCCTCTGGCAGCTTGTTCCATACACCCACCACCCTCTGTGTGAAAAAGTCACCCCTCACCTCTGTGGAGCTGTTGACAAAATGATATAAAATAGCTCCCTCATCTCTCCCATGTGCTGTGACATCGTCTCCGCTGAAGATTTTTATCTCCAGCTGCTGTCATTTGCAATGTCAGAGGCCTGGGGCAGTTGGATGGAAGCAAAAAGAATTAGAGAACCACAAATAACGGTGTTTGAATGTCAAGCAGATGATGAAATGAAGACAATTTTACTTTAATTTCAAAGATGCAGCGTGGATACTGACACACCGAGTCCACACCGACCATCACTTTCAGTTTCAGCCCAGTTTAGTTTTCTTGTCACGTGTACCGAGGTACAGTGAAAAGCATTTATTGCGCGCTAGCTAGTCGGTGGAAAGACAATACATGATTACAATCGAGCTGTTTACAGACTCATGATAAGGGAATAACGTTTAGTGCAAGGTAAAGCCAGCAAAGTCCGATCAAGGATAGTCCGAGGGTCACCAATGAGGTAGATAGTAGTTCAGGACCGCTCTCTGGTTGTGGTAGGATGGTTCAGTTGCCTGATAACAGCTGGGAAGAAACTGTCCCTGAATCTGGAGGTGTGTGTTTTCACACTTCTGTACCTTTTGCCCGATGGGAGAGGGGAGAAGAGGGAGTGGCCGGGGTGAGACTGGTCCTTGATGATGCTGCTGGCCTTGCCGAGGCAGCATGAGGTGTAGATGGAGTCGATGAAAGGGAGGTTGGTTTGTGCGATTGTCTGGGCTGCGTCCATAATTCGCAGCAATTCCTTGCGGGTCTTTGATGGAGCTGTTCCCAAACCAAGCTGGGATGCATCTTTGGCACACTGGTCCTTGATGATGCTGCTGGCCTTGCCGAGGCAGCGTGAGGTGTAGATGGAGTCAATGGAAGGGAGTTTGGTTTGTGCGATAGTCTGGGCTGCGTCACAATTCCTTACGGTCTTGGATGGAGCTGTTCCCGATGGATGAGTTGGCTGAACGGCCTGTTTCCGTGCTGTATCACTCGATGATAGACACTAAATGCTGGGGTAAATGACCGAAGAAGGTCATTTCTCGACCCGAAACGTCTCCCATTCCTTCTCTCCAGAGATGCTGCCCGTCCCGTTGAGTTACTCCAGCATTTTGGTGTCTATCTTCAGTTTGAAGCAGCTTCTGCACGTCCTTCCCACACGGACATTATTAAAAAACAGATTGTGTGAGAGCAGCAGCTCGATATAAAAGGTACAGCAGAGACTACGTCACAACACATAGAGGAGGTGAGGGAGTTATTTTATTTCATTTTGCTAACAGTCTCAGGGAGGGGCGGCACTGTGGCACAGCGGGTAGAGCTGCTGCCTCACAGTGACCCGGGTTCGATCCCGACGATGGGTGCTGTCTGTCTCCCCCGCGACCTGCGTGGATTTTCTCCGACATCCTCTCTGAGATCAATATCATGATTTGGATGAGAACATACAGGGCAAGATTAGCAAGTTTGGTTCTTCTTCTGTCGTTTATCTTTTAGACCTGCAGCCCCGTTGAGGCGAGCCAGGACAACGTGTCATCGTCCAGGTCAATCAGACCTGGTTCACCATTCGGTGGCCGGTGTTTGGGGCAACTGGTGACTATGTGTGGGCTCCACTGTCTGTGTTGGGTCCCCACACTCGCAGGAGGCACTCGCTGTCCACGAGGCCCCACCTCTTCATCGCCACTCCATAGCATCCGATGCCTGCCCTCAAGCGGTTGAGGGTTGACCACTGTTTTCGGGGCAGGTCCTGGCCAGGACGTCCATTGGGTCATCGATGTAATGGTGTAGCTAGATGGTTCCGCTGACTTCCACTGGTCTCTCCATTAGCAAGTTTGCTGATAATACAAAAGTGAGTGGTTTTGCAGATAGTGAAGATGGTTGTGAAAGATTGCAGCAGGATCTGGATCGATTGGCCAGGTGGGCGGAGGAACGGTTGATGGAATTTAATACAGAGAAGTGTGAGGTGTTGCATTTTGGGACGTCGAACAAGGGCAGGACCTACACAGTAAATGGTAGGCCTCTGGGTAGTGTTGTGGAGCAGAGGGATCTAGGAGTACAGGTGCATGGTTCCTTGAAGGTGTACAGGTGCATGGTTCCTTGAAGGTGGAGTCGCAGGTAGATAAGTTGGTCAAAAAGGCTTTTGGCACTTTGGCCTTCATCAGTCAGAGTATTGAGTTTAGAAGTTGGGAGGTCATGTTGCAGTTGTATAAGACATTGGTGAGACTGCATTTAGAATATTGTGTTCAGTTCTGGGCACCATGTTATCAGGAAATATATTGTCAAGTTTGAAAGGGGTCAGAGAAGAATTATGAGGATGTTGCCAGGACTAGAGGGTGTGAGCTATAAGGGAGAGGTTGAGTAGGCTGGGTCTCTATTCCTTGGAGCGCAGGAGGATGAGGGGTGATCTTATAGAGGTGTATAAAATCATGAGAGGAATAGATCGGGTAGATGCACAGAGTCTCTTGCCCAGAGTAGGGAATCGAGGACCAGAGGACATAAGTTCAAGGTGAAAGGGAAAAGATTTAGTAGGAATCCGATGGGAACTTTTTCACATAAAGGGTGGTGGGTGTAGTGGAACAAGCTGCTGGAGGAGGTAGTTGAGGCTGGGACTATTGCAACATTTAAGAAACAATTAGACAGGTACATGGATAGGACAGGTTTTGGAGGGATGTGGACCAAACGCAGGCAGGTAGAACTATTGTAGCTGGGACATGTTGGCCAGTGTGGGTAAGTTGGGCCGAAGGGCCTGTTTCCACGCTGTATGACGCTATGACTCTATTCAGGAGATTCAGTATGCTGACAAATACTCTATTGAACCTCTACAGGTATAAACTAGAGCGCACACTGACTGCTTGCATCACGGCCTAGATAACTCGAACGCCCAGGAATTAAAGCGATATCAGAGAGGGGTGAACACTGCCTGGTCCATCACAGGTTCTGACCTCCCCACCATCGAAGGGATCTACAGGAGTCGCTGCCTCAAAAAGGCAGCCGGCATCATCAGAGACCACACCACCCTGGCCACGCTCTCATCTCACCCCTTCCATTGGAGAAGGTACAGGAGCCTGAAAACTGTAACGTCCAGGTTTCAGGAACAGCTTCTTCCCTACAGCCATCAGGCTCTTGAACACCACGAACTCCAACTAAACCGAACACCACACACTAACCTCAACAATGAACCATGAACATTGCAAATTCACCAATTTAAGGTAAGCTCTAACAACCCCTCCCAACCCCCCCCTCTCCCCCCCTCCCTCCCCCTCCCCCTCTCCCCCCTCTCCCCACCCCTCCCCCCCCCCACCCCACCCCCATCCCCACTCCACTCCCCACCCCCTCCCTCCCCCCTCTACTCACCTCCCACTCTACCCCCCACCCTACCCACCCCCTCCCTCCCTCCTACCACCTCTCTCCCCCTCTCTCCCCCACCCTCCCCTACTCCCCCCTCCCCCCTGCCCCCCTCCCCCCCTCCCCATCTCCCTCCACCACCCCCTCCAACAGCCCCTCCCCCTCCCCCCCATGCCTCCCCCACGGCCCCCCACTCCCCCTCTCCCATCCCCCCACCATGCCCCCTCCTCCCCCCTCCCTCCCCCACGGCCCCCCACTTCCCCTCCCCACCCCCCCACAAATGGCCTAATTCTACTCTCTAGACTCTCCGCTAGTGGAACCATCCTCCCCACATCCACTCTATATCCAGGCCTTTCACTATTTCGTGTGTTTCATGAGGTATTCCCCTCATCCTTCTAAACTCCAGCGAGTACAGGCCCCAGCGCCGACAAAACGCTCATCATAGGTTAACCTACTCAATCCTGGGATCATTCTTGTAAACCTCCTCTGGACCCTCTCCAGAGCCAGCACATCCTTCCTCAGATATGGGGCCCAAAATTGCTCACAGTATTCCACATGCGGCCTGACCAGCGCCTTATTCAGGATAAGAGTAGTTCGACTGAGTGGCACATAGGTTAACCCACTCATTCTTGGGATCATTCTCGTAAACCTCCTCTGGACCCTCTCCAACTGCGTGGAGCGGTCTCTGTGGACGTGTTGGGAATTTTCTGCTCCCCTTTCCCACCCCCCTCCTCCCCTCACCACCCCTCCCCCCACCCCATCATTGTTACTTGCGAGCGGAGCACCGGGGCAAATTCCTTGTATGTGCACACACTTGTGCATAACGATATTCGTTCATTCAATAGACAATAGACAATAGACAAAAGGTGCAGGAGGAGGCCATTCGGCTCCTCTAGCAGCACCGCCATTCAATGTGATCATGGCTGATCATCCACAATCAGTACCCCGTTCCTGCCTTCTCCCCATATCCCCTGACTCCGCTATCTTTAAGAGCCCTATCTAACTCTCTCTTGAAAGTATCCAGAGAACCTGCCTCCACCGCCCTCTGAGGCAGAGAATTCCACACACTCACCACTCTCTGTGAGAAAAGGAGTGTTTCCTCGTCTACGTTCTAAATGGCTTACTCCTTATTCTTCAACTGTGGCCCCTGGTTCTGGACTCCCCAACATCGGGGACATGTTTCCTGCCTCTAGCGTGTCCAAACCCTTAATAATCTTATGTTTCAATAATGAACCCCTCTCATCCTTCGAAACTCCAGAGTGTACAAGCCCAGCCGTTCCATTCTCTCAGCATATGACAGCCTCCGCCATCCCGGGAATTAACCTGGTGAACCTACGCTGCACTCCCTCAATAGCAAGAATGTCCTTCCTCAAATTAGGGGACCAACAACTGCACACAATACTCCAGGTGTAGTCTCACTAGGGCCCTGTACAACTGCAGAAGGACCTCTTTGCTCCTATATTCGATTCTTATCTCTTGTTATGAAGGCCAACATGCCATTCGCTTTCTTCACTGCCTGCTGTACCCTGCATGCTTACTTTCATTGTAAAATTGGAAAGAACATTTAATTTGGCATCTCTGGTTGTTTGTCAGGGACAAAATGCCGGCTGGAGTCTGTTTGGGCGGTCAGCCTTGCAGGACTGAAGTAAACACTGATGCGGAGAGAGAACCTATTGGCCAGCCTCGCCGTCCAAAGGGAAGATTCAAGGTCGGGGATAATAATTAACAAACGGCTGCCAATAGGTAACTTAGTGGAGGACTCGCCGGCCTGGAGTGTCGCAGCAGTCTTGACAGGGAGAGGTTTTGGCAAGATGAGGTTGTTGGTTGGCCTACCTCCTGTGCGCTGCCGCGCTGGTCGGGGTGAGCGGGAGCCCAGCCACAACGCACGCGCGACGGCCAAGGACGCCCTGCAGGCCGCCATCTACAAGTACAACGCGGGCTCGGACAGGACAACCTCTACAAGCTCCTGAGAACGTACTGCATCGCCATCAAGGTACGGAGACACCGACCACCGTGCCGCGCGTGTGTCTGTGTGAAACGTGACTCTCGCAGCACCAGGGGGCGCCGTTGAGGCCGCAGGGAGAGTTTGGGGAGGGCAGGACTTTTGCCTGGCGGTGCGATTGGATGTCATAGAAACATAGAAACATAGAAAATAGGTGCAGGAGGAGGCCATTCGGCCCTTCGAGCCAGCACCGCCATTCATTGTGATCATGGCTGATCGTCCCCAATCAATAACCCATGCCTGCATTCTCCCCCATATCCTTGACCCCACTAGCCCTAGAGCTCTATCTAACTCTCTCTTAAATCCATCCTGTGATTTGGCCTCCACTGCCCTCTGTGGCAGGGAATTCCACAAATTCACAACTCTCTGGGTGGAAAAGTTTTTTCTCACCTCAGTCTCAAATGGCCTCCCCTTGTTGCCAAGGACTCGTGGGCATTGTGTAAGACAAGGGTTCCCAAATTGGGTTAAATTTATCCCACAGGGGGTTACATTTCGCTTACCCAGGGGTAAATTTGTTGATTCTGGATTTGTACATATTTTTTCTCATTGACTGACTGTGTTTGGTTCTGGTATCTGTTCACCATTAGTTTCTTCATAAAGAAGTGAATTAGGTGAACATAGTTATGTGCTATTAAAGGTTGCCTGGGGTAAACGGGACCAAAAGGTTGGGAACTCCTGGTAGAAACATAGAAACATAGACAATAGGTGCAGGAGTAGGCCATTCGGTCCTTCAAGCCTGCACCGCCATTCAATATGATCATGGCTGATCATCCAACTCAGTATCCTGCACCTGCCTTCTCTCCATACCCCCTGATCCTTTAGCCACAAGGGCCACATCTAACTCCCTCTTAAATATAGCCAATGAACTGTGCCTCAACTACCTTCTGTGGCAGAGAATTCCAGAGATTCACCACTCCTCTGTGTGAAAAATGTTTTTCTCATCTCAGTCCTAAAAGATTTCCCTTTTATCCTTAAACTGTGACCCCTTGTTCTGGACTTCCCCAACATCGGGAACAATCTTCCTGCATCTTGCCTGTCCAACCCCTTAGAATTTTGTAAGTTTCTATAAGATCCCCCCTCAATCTTCTAAATTCCAGCGAGTACAAGCCGAGTCTATCCAGTCTTTCTTCATATGAAAGTCCTGCCATCCCAGGAATCAGTCTGGTGAACCTTCTCTGTACTCCCTCTATGGCAAGAATGTCCTTCCTCAGATTAGGAGACCAAAACTGTACGCAATACTCCAGGTGTGGTCTCACCAAGACCCTGTACAACTGCAGTAGAACCTCCCTGCTCCTATACTCAAATCCTTTTGCTGGTGTAAGGATTCAAGTCGCAGAGTTGTGGATGGTGGACTGTCATATAGCTGAGAGAATTGAGCGGCTGGGCTTGTACACTCTGGAGTTTAGAAGGATGAAAGGGTATCTTATTGAAACATATAAGATTATTAAGGGCTTGGACACGCTAGAGGCAGGAAACATGTTCCCGATGTTGGGGGAGTCCAGAACCAGGGGCCACAGTTTAAGAATTAAGGAGTAAGCCATTTAGAACGGAGACGAGGAAACACCTTTTCTCACAGAGAGTGGTGAGTCTGTGGAATTCTCTGCCTCAGAGGGCGGTGGAGGCCGGTTCCCTGGACACTTTCAAGAGAGAGCTAGATAGGGCTCTTAAATATAGCGGAGTCAGGGGATATGGGGAGATGCAGGAACGGGGCACTGATTGGGATGATCAGCCATGATCACATTGAATGGCGGTGCTGGCTCGAAGGGCCGAATGGCCTACTCCTGCACCTATTGTCTATTGTCCATTGTCTAAATTCATACCTGCTGGGTT
>JAXLNO010002567.1:0-16592 GCA_038087875.1 Malacoraja senta | reverse complement strand
TCTTACAGTATTAAGGTCCCGCACTTCACTGTACGCAGTATGAACTATCTATGAGAACTTTATCCAGACACTTTTATGTTAGGGAGTGACTGGACATACTAGCTAGGTGACACCCCTGGTGGAAATGCTATAAGTTCATGTCCATACGTGATAGGAGTAGAATTAGACCATTCGGCCCATCAAGCCTACTCCACCATTCAGTCATGGCTGTTCGATCTCTCCCTCCCAACCCCATTCTCCTGCCTTCTCCCCATAACCCCTGACACCCGTATTAATCAAGAATCTAACTATCTCTGCCTTGAAAATATCCATTGACTTGGCCTCCACAGCCTTCCGTGGCAATGAATTCCACAGATTCGCCACCCTCTGACTAAAGAAATTCATCCCCATCTCCTTCCTTAAGGAATGTCCTTTAATTCTGAGGCTATGGCCTCTGGTCCCAGACTCTCCCACTAGTGGAAACATCCTCTCCACATCCATTCTATCCAGGCATAGGTTGCCTAGATTACAATTATCTTTCCACTAATGTCCCACTTGAGAGCGTCTCTAATTCTCCTTCCCTTTCCTACACAGACCTTTCTGTCCTCGGTCTCCTCCATTGTCAGAGCGAGGCTAAACGCAAATTGTAGGAACAGCAGCTCTTATTTTGCTTGGGCAGCTTACGACCCAGTGGGTATGAACAGCATCTCATATTTTGCCTGGGCACCTTACAGCCCAGTGGTATGAATATTGATTTCTCTCACTTCAGTTAGCCCCGGCATTCCCTCTCTCTCTATCCTTCCCCCACCCAAGTCGCACTAGCTTCTCATTTTCACCCTACAAACAGCTAAACAATGGCCTGTTTCCTTTCTCATCGTTACTTTTTTGCATATCTTTTATTCATTGTTCTTTATCTCTCCACATCACCATCTGTATCTCTCCTTCCCCTTATCCCTAACCTGCCTGAAGAAGGGTCTCGCCCTGAAACATCACCCACTCCTTCTCTCCAGAGATGCTGCCTGTCCCGCTGAGTTACTCCAGCTTTTTGTGTCTACCTCCTCTGGGGAACTTCCTTTAGCTTGGTCAACGCTGTAACTACCAACTGGTTTGGTAGTGTATTCTTGCCACATATAACCCTATGGAAAATTAATGACTTCCAGGCATCTAACTTCTCGATTCAACATGCCGCGTAAACATTTCATGGAACTATCTATTTTATTCTGCGGAAATGTAACTGAAGGTTTGGAATACATGGTTTTGGCCAGCTGTGCACACCCGAGATTTATTTGCTCAAATCCTTGGCTATTCTTTATATCCCCAGCCGCCTCATCAATCCCATATGTTTCTAGCACTTACATGAGAATACAGTTGGAACAACGAACTGCAGATGCTGGTTTACAAGAAAGAAACACACAAAGTGCTGGAGTAACTGGATAACACAACTTGAGAAAATTGATAGGCAACGTTTCAGGTCGGGACCCTTCTTCCGACTGATTGTAGGGGGGGGGGGCGCGGATAGAAAGCTGGAAGAGAGGAAGGGCAGGGCAAATCCTGGCAAGTGATAGGTGGGTACAAATAAAGCGAGGGGGGTTGGTAGGCAGATGGTTGGACAAAGATTCTTGATTAGTACCGGTGTCAAGGGTAATGGGGAGAAGGCAGGAGAATGGGGTTAGGAGGGAGAGATAGATCAGCCATGATTGAATGGTGCAGTAGACCTGATGGGCCGAATGGCCTAATATTTCTCCTATCACTTTATGACCTTATGACCAAAGGCCAGAGAGGAAAACCATGTCAGCCAGTTAAAAGGATCAGAGAGACATCCAAGGAAGGGGGAGCTATCACTTCCTGTACAGATTTTCCTTTGACTGGATTTCACACAAACAAAAGATTTTCACTGTACCTCGGTACACGTGACTAGACTGAAATAAAAAAATAACAAAAACGGCACGTTGGCGCAGCGGTAGATTTGCCGCCGTACAGCGCCAGAGACCCGGGCTCGATCCTGACTATGGGTGCTGTCCTCGGCCACCACACTGTTTTGGCCGGGACCATTTCCTCAGTGTTGGCCATGTGACTCTTGCCTTCTACTGTCAAGTTCCTCTTCATTGCCCTGCTCACCATCGGAGAGATCAAAAGAAGGCACAGCCTCAAAAAGGCAGCCAGTGGCAAGGTGGCGCAGCAGTAGAGTTGCTGCCTTACAGCGCCAGAGACCCGAGTTCGATCCTGATTACTGGTACTATCCGCACGGAGTTTGTACGTTCTCACTGTGACTGCGTTGGTTTTCTCCAGGTGCTTCGGTTTCCTCCCACACGCTACAGACATGCAGGTCAGTAGGTTATTTGGCTTCTGTAAATAGTCCCAAGTGTGTGGGATAGAAATTGTACGGGTGATTGCTGGTCGGCGTGGACTCGGTGGGCCGATGGGCCTGTTTCCATGCTGTGTCTGTAAACTAATCTAAACTAAACTAAACTAAACTAGTACAAACGATAGACACAACATGCTGGAGTAACTCAGTGCGTCAGGCAGCATCTCTGGAGAAAAGGAATAGGTGACATTTCGGGTCGAGACCCTTCCTCAGACTAGACTGGACTTCTTCAGACAAACAAATATAAAGACCAGTTTTAAATACAGACACAGGGAAACTTACTGCCCAGTATTCTCATCTACTGTGATTCAGTCCAAAAATATATTTATCATTTGCAAAAATATTTTTTTTGCCTTTTACTTAACCACGGATGAGTCACACCCAGGTCACTCCCTCTTCTCCCCTCTCGCATCAGGCAAAAGGTATAAAAGTGTGAAAACGCACACCTCCAGATTCAGGGACAGTTTCTTCCCAGCTGTTATCAGGCAACTGAACCATCCTATCAACAACTAGAGAGCAGTCTTGAGCTACTATCTACCTCATTGGAGACCCACGGACTATCATTAATTGGAGTTTTCTGGACTTTATCTTTCACCAAACGTTATTCACATTATTCCCTTTATCATAGAAACATAGTAACATAGAAAATAGGTGCAGGAGTAGGCCATTTGGCCCTTCGAGCCTGCACCGCCATCCAATGTGATCATGGCTGATCATCCAACTCAGTATGGCCGATTAGGAAAAGGGGAGATGCAACGAGACCTGGGTGTCATGGTACACCAGTCATTGAAAGTAGGCATGCAGGTGCAGCAGGCAGTGAAGAAAGCAAATGGTATGTTAGCATTCATAGCAAAAGGATTTGAGTATAAGAGCAGGGAGGTTCTACTGCAGTTGTACAGGGTCTTGGTGAGACCACACCTGGAGTATTGCGTACAGTTTTGGTCTCCTAATCTGAGGAAAGACATTCTTGCCATAGAGGGAGTACAGAGAAGGTTCACCAGACTGATTCCTGGGATGGCAGGACTTTCATATGAAGAAAGACTGGATAGACTCGGCTTGTACACATTGGAATTCAGAAGTCTGAGGGGGACCTTATAGAAACTTACAAAATTCTTAAGGGGTTGGACAGGCTAGATGCAGGAAGAGTATTCCCGATGTTGGGGAAGTCCAGAACTAGGGGTTACAGTTTAAGGATAAGGGGGAAGACTTTTAGGACCGAGATGAGGAAATCATTTTTTACACAGAGAGTGGTGAATCTCTGGAACTCTCTGCCACAGAAGGTAGTTGAGGCCAGTTCATTGGCTATATTTAAGAGGGAGTTAGATGTGGCCCTTGTGGCTAAAGGGATCAGGGGGTATGGAGAGAAGGCAGGGATGGGATACTGAGTTGGATGATCAGCCATGATCATATCAAATGGTGCAGGCTCGAAGGGCCGAATGGCCTACTCCTGCACCTATTTTCTATGTTTCTACGTTTCTATGTATCCCGTGCCTGCCTTCTCTCCATACCCCCTGATCCCTTTAGCCACAAGGGCCACATCTAACTCCCTCTTAAATATAGCCAATGAACTGGCCTCAACTACCTTCTGTGGCAGAGAATTCCAGAGATTCACCACTCTCTGTGTGAAAAATGTTTTTCTCATCTCGGTCCTAAAAGACTTCCCCCTTATTCTTAAACTGTGACCCCTTGTTCTGGACTTCCCCAACATCGGCAACAATCTTCCTGCATCTAGCCTGTCCAATCCCGTAAGAATTTTGTAAGTTTCTATAAGATCCCCCCTCAATCTTCTAAATTTTAGCGAGTACAAACCGAGTCCATCCAGTCTTTCTTCATATGAAAGTCCTGACATCCCAGGAATCAGTCTGGTGAACCTTGTCTGTACTCCCTCTATGGCAAGAATGTCTTTCCTCAGATTAGGAAACCAAAACTGTACGCAATACTCCAGGTGTAGTCTCACCAAGACCCTGTACAACTGCAGTAGAATCTCCCTGCTCCTATACTCAAATCCTCTTGCTATGAATGCTAACATACCATTCGTTTTCTTCACTGCCTGCTGCACCTGCATGCCTACTTTCAATGAATGGTGTACCATGACACCCAGGTCTCGTTGCATCTCCCCTTTTCCTAATCGGCCACCATTCGGCCATCATGTATCTGTACACAGTGGACGGCTCGATTGTAATCATGTATTGTCTTTTCTCTGGCTGGTTAGCACGCAACAAAAGCTTTTCACTCTACCTTGGTACACGTGACAATAAACTAAATTAAAAACTCAAAACACCATTTGATTAAGTGTATTAGTCATTGAGTCTCTGAGAGAGAGAGAGTCATAGAGTGGAAACAGACCCTTCGGCCCAACTTGCCGACATCGGCCAACATGTCCCAGCTACATTAGTCCCACCTGCCTGAGTTTGGCCCATAATCCCTCTAAACCTGTCCTATCCATGCACCTGCCCAATTGTTACTTAAACGTTTCAAAAGTCCCTGCCTCAACTACCTCCTCTGGCAGCTTGTTCCATACATCCACCACCATTTGTGTGAAAAAGTTACCATTCAGATTCCTATTAAATCGTTTCCCCTTCACTTTAAAGGGCCTGTCCCACGACGATTTTTTTGGCGACTGCCGGCATCATTGACTGACGTATCAGGTCATCGAAAAATAAGCGGCGTGATGCGGCTTGACGCGGCATGATGACGTATGACGCGGCTTGGTGACGTATGACGCGCGGTGTTTTTTCAAGTGTCGCAACATTTTTATTGTCGCCGCTGGATTTTGAAATGTTCAAAATCTTTTGGCGACACTGATATGACGCCGGCAAAATTGCCAAGTGGGACAGGCCCTTAAATGTCCTCTGTTTCTCGATTCCCCGACCCCACCTCTATAAGATCACCCCTCATCCTCCTGCGCTCCGAGGAATAGAGTCCCAGCCTACTCAACCTCTCCCTACAGATCAGACCCTCAGGTCCTGGCAACATCCTTGTAAATCTCCTCTGTAATCTTTCCAGTTTGACAACAGGTTTCCTATAACACGGTGCTATGAATATTATTTGATTCAGCAAACTCACTCACACTGGTGATAGATTGTTTAGGACCTGGAACTGTGCAAGTGAGCGGCAGAACGTATCTGGAGATTTATTTTGAAAGCGGTGCAAACCGAGAGGAAAAAGCGAGCCTGATGTGTTTTTTTGGCACAAAGTGTAGCATAAACGAGACACTAGGATAATAAATGGCATAATTGCAGCGAACTGTGCACCAGAAGTCCCTGCCTCCCATATTTTAGTGGAACGTAATTATAGGTAAAGCAAAGATCGGGGAGAATTGTGTTGCTTTAACTTGCATGCATGCAGAAAAAAAGCATTACTGGGAGAGGATATCTCCTCATTTCCTTTAGATGGGTTACTTGAATCTGCTCCACTGAGATAAGAGATAATGACACCGATTAATTATATAGGCAGCGGTTCACACAATTAGAGAGCAATTCCCAGGAAGCAGAGAAGGAGAAACCAAGAGAAAAATTGAAAACAACTTAATCATTGTCGATTCTTGCGAAATACATCTGGTTTATTCTGAACTGGACGGACAGGGCAACGTTTCAGCAAAGGTGGGAGCTGTTATGAAAGTTCTGTGATCATTAACTTACTGAATAGTGAAAGGCGTGGATGGAGAGGATGTTCCCACCAGTGGGAGAGTCCAGGACCAGAGGTCATGGCCTCAGAATTAAAGGACGTTCCTTTAGGAAGGAGACGAGGAGGAATTTCTATAGTCAGAGGAATCTGTGGAATTCATTGCCATGGAAGGCTGTGGAGGCCGTGTCAATGGGTATTTTTAAGGCAGAGATGGATAGATTCTTGATTGGTACGGGTGTCGGGGGTTATGGCGTGAAGGCAGAATGGGGCTGAGAGGGAAAGATGGATCAACCTTGGTTGAATGAGGAGTAGAGTTGATGGTGGAATGGCCTAATTCTGCTCCTATCACTTATGAACATGAACTTATGGCATTGCCAAGCTGAATTCTTAGAGTCATAGAGTCATGTAGCATGGAAACAGGCCCTTCGGCCTAACGTGCTCACGCTGACCAACATGTCCCATCTACACTAGTCCCACTGGCCTGCGTTTGTCCCTCTAAATCTGTCCTATCCATGTACCCTTCCAAATGTTTTTTAAACATTTTGTTAATAACTGCCTCAACTATCTCTTCTGGAAGCTCGTTCCATATACCTACCACTCTTTGTGTAAAAAAGTTGCCCCTCAGGTTCCTATTAAATCTTTTCCCCCTCACCATAAACCCATGTTCTCTGGTTCTTGATTCCCCTACTCTGGGTAAAAAACTCTGTGCATTTAGCTTTTCTATTCTTTGTTCAGATACCTTGCCACACTTCACCAGCTATGACTCGGCAATCTGTTTATATTTCCACATCTATATAGTTTATTCACATTAGGCAGGAAATGGTGCTGGGTAGACTGATGGGACTGAAGGCTGATAAATCCCCATGGTCTGCATCCCAGGGTACTTAAGGCAACGGCTCTAGAAATCGTGGACGCATTGGTGATCATTTTCCAATGTTCTATGGATTCAGGATCAGTTCTGGTGGATTGGAGGGTAGCTAATGTTATCCACTTTTCAAGAAAGGTGGGAGAGAGGAAAACAGGGAATTATAGACCAGTTAGCCTGACATCGGTGGTGGGGAAGATGCAGGAGTCAATTATAAAAGAAGAAATAGTGGCACATTTGGATAGCAGTAACAGGTCTGAGTCAGCATGGATTTACGAAGGGCAAATCATGCTTGACTAATCTTCTGGAACTTTTTGAAGATGTAACGAGAAAAATGGACAAGGGAGAACCAGTGGATGTAGTGTACCTGGACTTTCAGAAGGCATTTGATAAGATCCCACATAGGAGATTAGTGGGCAAAATTAGGGCACATGGTATTGGGGGTAGAGTGCTGACATGGATACAAAATTGGTTGGCAGACAGGAAACAAAGAGTAGGGATTAACGGGTCCCTTTCAGAATGCCAGGCAGTGACTAGTGGGGTACCGCAAGGCTCGGTGCTGGGACCGCAGCTATTTACAATATACATTAGTGATTTAGATGAAGGGATGAAAAGTAACTAGCAAATTTGTAGATGATGCAAAGCTGGGTGGCAGTGTGAACTGTGAGGAGGATGCTATGAGGATGCAGGGTGACTTGGCAGGTTGGGTGAGTGGGCAGATGCATGGCAGATGCAGTTTAATGCAGATAAATGTGAGGTTATCCACTGGTGGCAAAAACAGGAAGGTAGATTATTATCTGAATGGTGTCAAGTTGGGGAAAAGGGGAAGTACAATGAGATCTGGGGGACCTTGTTCATCAGTCACTGAAAGTAAGCATGCAGGTACAGAAGGCAGTGAACAAAGCGAATGGCATGTTCTGGAGAGAATGAATGGGTGACCTTTCGGGCCGAGACCCTTCTTCAGAAATGTCACCCATTCCTTCTCTCCAGAGGTCCTGCCTGTCCCGCTGAGTTACTTCAGCTTTTTGTGTCTATCTTCGGTTTAAACCAGCATCTGCAGTTCCTTCCTACACATGTCTCAACTTCCTCCTCTGGCAGCTCAGTGAAAAAGATGCCCCTCTGGTTCCTATTAAATCTTGCCCCTCTCACCTTAAACATACATCCACTGGTTCTTGATTCCCCGATCCTGGGTAAAAGATTCTGCATTCACCTTACCTCTTCCCCTCATGATAGTTGATGTATTGGAGCTATTCTTCTCGTACAACTCTGCAGAAAATGATACAACACTCCTTCAGTAGCACCTCAAAATTTACACCTGTTCTGGTCTCCCACCCGACTTAAGTGGGCAACTTAATCCTCTTCTGTGAACCAAAGACCTCTAATTATTTATGTTCAGGATTTGTGTGTCAGATTTAATTAATTAGCACAAAATCTCTGTGTTTATGGAGCTGGGAGCCATCCCCTCATTTGGGCTTTGCTCATTAACCTGTTAAGTACAAAATGTCACTTCTAACGTCTACCTGCAGCAAAGATATATGGTCTTGATGATGTGGAGGTTGGGTTGCAGAGTATGGGGTGGGTGTAGGGGGGGGGGAGGGGGTTGCTGCAATGCTCTCCATGGCTAATCAACTTACTCTCAGACCACTGTACTTACTATAACAGGGCGGCACGGTGGCGCAGCGGTAGAGTTGCTGCCTTACAGCGCCAGAGACCCCGGTTCGATCCCGACTATGGCTACCGTCTGTGTGGAAGTTGCACGTTCTCCCTGTGACCTGCGTGGGTTTTCTCCAGGTCCTTCGGTTTCCTACCACACTCCAAAGACGTACAGGTTTGTCGGTTAATTGGCTTTGGTAAGTTGTAAAAGAAAATTGTCCCTAGTATGTGTAAAGGGTGATCGCTGATCGGCGCGGACTTGGTGGGCCAAAGTTTCCATGTTGTATCTCTAAAGTCTAAATATGAATCCTGTAATTCTTTGACAGGCGTATTGACCAAGTTACCAGGTCATTAACGCCATAGAATGGTTTTATTTGCTGTGTTTAACACCTTGACACTTGCTTTATGACTGTTTTCGATTAGACTGTTATTCATGTGAACGAAATGGGAAAACTGTGACAGAACGGAAAGATATTGTCAACCCAGAAAGGGTAAAGAGAAGATTTACGAGGATGTTGCCCGGAATAGAAGGTCTGAGCTGTTGGGAGAGGTTGAGCAGGCTGGGACTCTATTCCTTGGAGCACAGGAGGATGAGGGGTGATCTTATATAGTTGTATAAAATCGTGAGAGGAATAGATCGGGTAGATCTCTTGCCCAGAGTAGGTGAATCGAGGACCAGAAGCCATAGGTTTAAGGGGAAGCTGAAAATATTTAATAGGAATCTGAGCGGTAACGTTTTCACACAGAGGGTGGTGGGAGTATGGAACAAGCTGCCAGAGGAGGTAATTGAGGCAGGGACTATCCCAACGTTTAAGAAACAGTTAGGCAGGTTCATGGATAGGACAGATTTGGAGGGATATGGACCAAACGCAGGCAGGTGGGACTAATGTAGATGGAGCACATTGGTTGGTGTGGGGCTGTTTCCACGCTGTAAGACTCTATGACTCTATAATTGAAAGGCGGAGTAGACCTGATGAGCTGAATGGCCAAATTCTGCTCCTATATTGGTCGGTATGGGCAAGTTGGGCTGAAGGGCCTGTTTCCACACTGTATCACCCTGTGACTCGATGATTCTAACATTTGATGTACAGTAAATATACTTTCACCCGCATTTTGAACATTGCTATCCATGTATAGATATGTGTACTCATCACAATATCCCTGATGTTTACACTTTATGATTTAAAAAATATATATTTAGTAATAAATTGATCAGTATAGTTTCTTTGTCATTTATTCTCCATTAACATAAAAGGCTTGCAATTTTCTCTGTTCTATCTAATTACAGTGCACTTCATTGATTCCATTACTTCCTTTGTGAATTGAAGTCATAAATCTCTTTCTAATGAGTGAGCAATCAGATTAGGGGGAATCTTTCCAATGCGAGCTACAATTTTGTCCCCTGCTTTCAATTTTGCGACAACCAAGCATCACAGAAATATTATAAAATAATAAATTGCTCAATGAAAGGATTGATGAAATTCAGTTTTGATGAATGACTTACCTGCAAAGCATTAACTGGCCATTTGCTTCAATCCCGAGCGGCTGAGGTAGAACATAGAGCAGAACAGCAGAGGAAGAGGGCGGAACGGTGGCGCAGCGGTAGAGCTACTGCCTCACGGCGCCAGAGACCCGGGTTCGATCCTGACTGCCGGTTGTGTCTGCACGGAGTTTGTACGTGCCTCCCGTGGTATTTCTCCGAGATCTTTGGTTTCCTTCCACACTCCAAAGACGTACAGGTTGTTAGGGTAATTGGCTTGGTATTAATATAACATTGTCCCCAGTGTGTGTGTGTGGGGTAGTGTTAATGTGCGGCGATCGCTGGTCGGTGCGGATTCGGTGGGCCGAAGGGGCTGTTACCGCACTGTGTCTCCAATCTAAACAAAACTAAACTGGTCTAAAAACGGCCCTTCGGCCCACAACATGATGCCAAGACTATCACTTATCTACTTGATCATAACCAAATCCCTGAGGAAGGGTCTTGACCCGAAACGTCACCCATTCCTTCTCTCCAGAGATGCTGTCTGGCCTGCTGAGTTACTCCAGCATTTTGTGTCTATCTTTGGTGTAAACCAGCATCTGCAGTTCCTTCCTGCACATTCCTTCCATATCCATATGAGTATGCAAAAGTCTTTTAAATGCCACTAACATATCTGCTTCAACCACCATAACTGGCCCAGCAGTCCAGGCACTAGCCACCCTCTATAGAAGAAACTTGCTCTGCCAATCTCCGTTAAACTTTGCCCCTCTCATCTTAAAGCTATGTCCTCTAGTATTTGATTTTTATCCATCCTGAGAAAAATGTTCTGACTGTCTGTCTACCCTATCTATGCCTCTCATAAATTTATATATTGGTTTATTTCAATTTCTAAGAGCCCTGAGAGTAAACTTCATGTTGAATAGTAGGCATTATCTCATGAGGTACTGATTATCATAAGGACATAAGTGATAGGATTAGAATTAGGCCATCAAGTCTATTCCGCCATTCAATCATGGCTGATCAATCTCTCCCTCCTAACCCCATTCTCCTGCCTTCTCCCCATAACCCCTGACACCCATATTAATCAATTATATACCCATACTCATAAAATGATGGGTGGCATGGTGGCGCAGCGGTAGAGTCACTGCCCTACAGCACCAGGGATCCAGGTTCGATCCTGACTACTGGTGCTTTCTGTACGGAGTTTGTACATTCTCCCCGTGGGTTTTCCCTGGAATCTACGGTTTCCTCCCACACTCAAAGACATACAGGTTTGTTGGTTAACTGGCTTAGTATAATTGTAAATTGTCCCTAATGCGAGTAGGATAGTGTTAGTGTGCGGGGATCGCTGGTCGGCGTGGACTTGGTGGGTGAAGGGCCTGTTTCCGCGCTGTATCGCTAAACTAAACTAAACTAAAATTATAGTGCTGTGCAGAACCTAATTTGTAATCAGAATCTATCCACTACTACAGGTCCATCACCGATTTTCTGGCTCTGGTGGTCTGGCCTCCTCTCTGTAATATGTACAAAATCTCTCCCCCGCCCCCTCCAGAAATCCCCCCGAAAATGTGGTGCCTAGGCCGGGTGAAGCGGCCGATCTCGACTTCATCGGGACTTCCGTAGCCGATCGGGGGTTCGAATTTGCCCCCTGCGGCCGGGGCTCTGGAACTCCAGCCCGGACGGAGCCGGCAGATCCGTTCCCATAGCCGACTTCCACGGCCGTCTTTGCGGGCCGGTATCTCGCCCCTCGGCGGCCTAGGCGGAATGCTCCGGCACCGTTGGACCCCTCTCAGAAGCCGTGACCTCTGTTGGTCCGTCAACACGGATAATCCAGAAAGGCTCTGGAACCAAGGGTGGTGGAGCTGTATTAGCAAAACCATTGATACTTTATCACTGTTACTGCCAATTTGTTCAACACATCCATTATACAATCATGGAAAAAATTATTGCCTGCCTGATGTTGACTAGGTGGGTAGGTTGTTGTAGACATTGTCGATAAGGGGGGTCCAGTCGCTGGTTTTTCGGCGACCTGCTACGACTATGACAGTCGTCGAAAAAACTCGCCTAAGTGGGACAGGCCCATCAAAAGTAAAAGTACATGGTAGTACCTCAGAGAAGAGAGTGTGAAGGAGGTGATTATTCAGGAATCTAGGAACAGTTGGGAAAGAAACTGTTCCGATGTCTAAACATCTGAGCTTCCCCTGTATCTTCTCCCAGAAGGTAGACGAGAGAAAAGGGAAGGGCCAGAGTCACAGGTATGCTTGACGATACTTTGATCCTTTCCTCAATCTTTCAATGGTTCAATGGTGCTTTTTTTGTCACACGTGTGAAGTCTTCTTCTTTCGTGCCCATCTTCCATGTTTCAAATGTTGACCTCGCTGTCATCGTCCGTCCTGAAAAGGACGCAAGCTTCCGGCGACAATCAGTGGGAGCTGTCACTTGTAGCAATAGATGATGGCGGTAGCAGAATTAGCTCAGGATACTTCTAGTTTCCAGCCCCCCCCCCCCCCCCCCCTCGCGACATGGACTCTTCTGCTATGGGGCCATGTGCGAAGTGCGAAGTGCAAACGCACATGAAATTCAGTACAGTTCAAGTTCAGTGTAAACTAAATTGAATAGAAGTGAACTTAAACTGAAATTCTTTTCAGTCCAGTAGAGTTTACTAAACTAAACTAAACTGCAAAAAAAAAAGTGAAGTGCAATCAAGCACATCCCGGGTTAAATTCTTCTTGCGTATGGCGTGCACAGCCTAAAGTCCAGTCTGCGCTCCAGTTGTTATGAGCGGTGCCCGATCCAGCAAGTCCCAGGCTGCCGCGAGCCTGCAACCACCATCTTCCTTGGATGTCTGGATCAAAGGATTTGTACTGGCCCTTTCCCCACCTCCAGTTCCCTCCCCTCTACTTTCAGTCCGACCCGAAACGTCACCCATCCTTTTTCTCCAAAGATGCTGCCTGACCCGTTGAGTTACTCCGGAACTTTGTGTGTCTATGTTAGGTATAAACCAGCACCTGCAGTTCCTTTCTACATATAAATGTTTCTTAACGTTGCGAAGGAAAGGAGCAATTGATGGTAGTAATTGTATCACCTCAGGTCAAGTTTGGTGAAGTTTTAACCAATACTTTCACATTCCCCCCCTCCTCCCCACTTCCTCCATGTAACACTGACCTCCACACTGTTATGGCTCCTTGTTTTTCATGTTCATAAATGATAGGTGCAAAATTAGGCCAGTCGGCCCATCAAGTCCATTCCGCCATTCAATCATGGCTGTTCTATCTCTCCCTCTCACCACATTCTCCTGCCTTCTCCCTATAACCCCTGACACCCGTACCAAATAAGAATCCCTGCCTTAAAAATATCCATTGTCTTGGCCTCCGCAGCTTTCAGTGGCGATGAATTCCACAGATTCACCAACCTCTGACGAAAGAAATTCCTCCTCATCTCCTTCCTAAAGGAACGTCCTTTAATTCTGAGGCTGCGACCTCCGGTCCTGGACTTCCCCCCACTAGTGGAAACATCCTCTCCACATCCACTCGATCCAGGCCAGGTTTTGATAGTGCAACTTCCTCTGTAAACATGCAATCAAAGTCCCGAGAACAAGACACAGAAAGGCTCTCCTTAAGATTTCTCCTCAGATGCTCTCCCCCCCCTATGGAGTCCTTCACCCTAGCAGCTTGACTGTACAGCTCCTGAGTCATAGACGGACCATTGTGGATTGCACGTTCCCAGTTCTCTGTTCAATGTTTAAATAGCCTTCCTTGGAATCTAACAATTAATGCTTTTGTTTCCTGCCAGTGCAGATGAAAGAACAATGGGTGCCTGTCCCCTCTAGGTTGATGTGATCTCAGGATCATCTCTCACTGCGCAGGCAGTGACTCTCACACCCATACCCTACACTCATCACCACAATCAGCCTGAGGAAGAGTCCCGGGCCGACGCATCACCAATCCATCTTCTTCAGAGATGCTGCCTGACTCGCTGAGTTATTCCAGCATTTTGTGTCTTTTATTTTTCTGCAGTACTTAATCTAGGTTGACACGTCAACGCAGTAGCTAAACGCTGCTGTATCGCGAGAAGCCTTGACAGAAATGTTTAACAGAAGCATGATCTTCCCTCTTTGTAAATAGAATAAGTCCCAGGCCAATAGAAAATGCGGTGTGGAATAGTTATTCACGGGTTGTTTAGTTTAGTTTAGTTTAGAGATACAGCTTGGAAACAGGCCCTTCGGCCCACCGGAGTCCGCACCGACCAGCGATCCCCGCGCGCTAGCACTATCCTCCACACACCAGGGACAGTTTACAATTCTAACCAAAGCCATTTCACCTACAAACCTTTGTTGTTAAAGAAGGAACAGCAGATGCTGGAAAATCGAAGGTACACAAAAATGCTGGAGAAACTCAGCGGGTGCAGAGGCATCTATGGAGCGAAGGAAACGGGCAACGTTTTGGGCCAAAACCCGATACGTTACCTGAAGAAGGGTTTTGGCCCGAAACGTTACCTATTTCCTTCGCTCCATAGATGCTGCTGCACCCGCTGAGTTTCTCCAGCATTTTTGTGTACCTTCACCTACCAACCTGTACGCCTTAGGAGTGTGGGAAGAAACCGAAGATCTCGGAGAAAACCCATGCGGCCACGGAGGAGAACGTACAAACTCCGTACAGACAGCACCCGTTGAAGTTGAACCATCCTGTGAGTTCAGCTTCAACAGGGGACGCACAGGAAATATGAGGGAGCAGCACTTAATCATAGAGTTTTACAGCATGGAAATAGGCCCTTCATTACGACTTGCCCACACTGACCAACATGCCCCATCTACAACGTCTGAAGAAGGGTTTCGGCCCGAAACGTTGCCTATTTCCTTCGCTCCATAGATGCTGCTGCACCCCGCTGAGTTTCTCCAGCATTTTTGTGTGCCCATCTACATGAGCCCACATGCCTGTGTTTGGTCCAATTCCTTCTAAATATCTCCTACAGCGGTGGAGCAGCGGCAGAGGACACCACAGCTACACTTGGCCAGGCCGACCCTGCAACGCCGCCATGACAACAGACCTTCATGGTCAGAGCAAAATCAACTGGGCTTACAACAACTGGGACTTGAAAATGGTGCCAAACTGGTGACTCTGTATACAGTCTTGGTGTGCTACTGCTACACACTTGTACTGTGTCTGAGATGTATCTAAGTGCTTATGTATAGTGATACTTGTACTGAACAGTATACAAAAACGAAATTCAGTGCAGGTGACTAATTGAAGTACCATACCATACCACTCTATCCAGGCCTTTCACTATTCAGTAAGTTATAAATCAGAGCATTCAATATAGAAGTTGGGATGTAATGTTAAAATTGTACAAGGCATTGGTGAGGCCAATTCTGGAGTATGGAGTACAATTTTGGTCGCCTAATTATAGGAAGGATGTCAACAAAATAGAGAGAGTACAGAGGAGATTTACTAGAATGTTGCCTGGGTTTCAGCAACTAAGTTACAGAGAAAGGTTGAACAAGTTAGGTCTTTATTCTTTGGAGCGCAGAAGGTTAAGAGGGGACTTGATAGAGGTCTTTAAAATTATGAGCGGGTTAGACAGAAGTTGACGTGGATAAGCTTTTCCCAATGAGAGTAGGGAAGATTCAAACAAGGGGACATGACTTGAGAATTAAGGGACAGAAGTTTAGGGGGAACATTAGGGGGAACTTCTTTACTCAGAGAGTGGTAGCTGTGTGGAATGAGCTTCCAGTGGAAGTGGTGGAGGCAGGTTCAATTTTATCCTTTAAAAATAGATTGGATGGGTATATGGACGGGAAAGGAATGGAGGGTTATGGTCTGAGTGCAGGTAGATGGGACTAGGGGGAAGTAATAAAAATTAAAAAGAAAAAAAAAAAAAGAAAAAAAAGTGTTCGGCACGGACTTGAAGGGCCGAGATGGCCTGTTTCCGTGCTGTAATGGTTATATGGTTATATGGTTATAAGTTTCAATGAGGTTCCCCCCCCCCCCCCCCCCCCTCATCCAATTTTAGACAAAGTGACCTCCACACCTTAATACAGTGCAATCTTTAACAGAGACATAAGTGACTGTTGATGCTGGAGTCTTGAGCAGAAAACAAAACTGCTGGAGGAACTCAATGGGCAGGCAGCATCTGTAGTGAGGGGGGGGGGGGGGAGGGGAATGGACAGGCGATGTTTTGGTTCGAGACCTCTCTTCAGACTTGATCCCGAACACCGATGGTTCACCGATGGTTCACCATTGAGAGGTTCTGTTTGATAAAGAATGATTTTCCTTTGCAGGCTTGCCTGCATTGATTTCAACGCATCTATGAGTGAAGCCCTGATCCCTTGGCTAAAGTATCTTACTGCAATGTGCTCACTGTGATCAGCTTACTGGGAAGTATTTTGCGCAGATACAAAATTAATTTATGCATTCTTTGAGCAAATGGAAATTCTCACACCTGGAGAAGAAGACCAACTTCACCCTGGTCACCCTCGCATTTCATTCCTACTCAGGAAGAAGAGTTTTGAATTTGCTTGAGACTTTAGCCTTCAGAGATACAGCATGGAAATGGGCCCTTTGGCCTGCGGAGTCCGCGCCGGCCAGCGATCACCGTGTCTACTCACACTATTCTACACACCAGAG